>CM048928.1:38659708-38802208 GCA_026686955.1 Epinephelus cyanopodus
TTACGTTTTTAATGGTGTATTGTGATATGGGTCTGTATGTACATCTATCTTTCTATCTATCTATCTATCTGTTAGCATTTGCTAGCTAGCTAACTTGCTCCTAGCTATGGCGGCGCATTTTAATCAGCACTGACATATTGACATGGTGGCATAAGTTTAGTTTGAGTGTGGGTGGAGATGGTGGTCGAATGTTAGCAACAATGCTCCATCATCCGTTTGCAATTTATTTGCCATTTAAAAAAAAGAAAGAAGAAGAAGCGGTGGTTTAAAAAAAAAAAAAAGCCATCATCACTTCCAGTAAGTGCAAAACAGAAATGCGTGACTTTGACTTTCACCATAAGACGTGTGTTTGACACTGTGTGGACTTTGAGTCATTACGTCCTCATCGTGATTCTTTTTCCAAATCTAACCACATTAACTTTACGTTAAAATCATAACGTCATTTGTGAGGCAGTAATTCTTTGGATATCATGCGAACTGTTCTATGAAGATATGTTGTGTGTTTGTAGCGCGGCTCTCCTGTGAGAGCGATGACCTCTGCAAAGTTTCACACCAGGGTTCATGTGTAAATTGGTCTGGTTAGTTTTGGTTTCACATCAGAATTATGCAAGTGCACTAAAGACCTCTACATGACACCTACGTTCTGTCCACATCCCCTACATGAGCTGCATGTCCCTGTAATCCACACTGATTGGTTTGTATCCTCACTCTCTTATCCTCTCGGAAAGTAATCAAAAAGTAGTAGGAGTTTTTATGTGGTCTTCATAAAGTCAGATCCTTCTCCCCTCACATGCTACAGGGCTCTTTTTGTTAAGTTTCGTTGCTCATGGACAAACTGAAACCTACACTGTACACTCACTACAACTTGACACCTGCTATTTTTTCCGCTGCTCTGATTGCTAACACCTGTCTACTCTGAGCACATCTATCGTCACCACTGTTATCAATTGACAATAGCCTGCCAAAACTTCCTGTAACGTCTGAACCATGCAGAAAATGTTCTGAGAGACCGTCTCTTTCCATTGGACCGAGGTTTGACTGGTCTGGACAGTGGTCTGTGGAGGTTTCACACTGGAAAGTGTGGAAAGTCCAAAAGTCTGAACCGGATGAGGTAAGTGTGAAAGGGTCCTTAGTTACATTCCACCACTGCTAATCCTCAACATGCCTCCATAAAGAGACGCAAGAAATGAAAGTATTTACAAGTTCGACTCTGGGTCAATAGAAATAACATTAATAATATCTCCATAAACAGAACTCGTGCTCCCAACAAAGGGTCTGTTACATGGGAAGACTTGTTTCCAGTCAATAACAACAAAAGAAAAGGTTTAGCAAACTATTCACACTGCTCATACCCAACAAAACAAACACACACACAAAAACGCACACTACTACCACTACTACTTCTACTACTACTGCTACTAGGAGCGCACACAAACGTTACCATGGTGAGGAGGTATGCTGCTGGCCGGCCAGGTGAAGGGTCTTGGGCCGGGCGGCGGAGCAGCTGCCTGCATTAGCCGGCCGCTCCCAGTAGGGGTCACTGTGAAACACACAAAAAAACGTGAAGAGGTTCTTTAACGACAGCCTGAAGAGACAACGAGCAGGAGAAGAAGAAGAAGAAGAAGAGGAAGTGAAAGAGAGAGCTGAAGGAGATGAATCCAAAAGAAAGAGAAAACTTGGAAAGTAAAAAAAAAACAGGAAGGAAAGAAAGCAGAAGAAAAACAATTCAGAGATAAAACAAGATGCTAAAAGTGATTAAAATAATTATACACAGCAAAAATGCAAATGTCAGATTGCACCCAGTTCAAGAACATGATTTGAAATAAGTTGCAGAAAAACATATTTAGACAATCTGGCTTCATGTGGACACAGCTGGGCATTTAACTCAGTGGGCAATAAAAAAAAGTGCAGTTGTATGGAGTTCTTATCCAGAGACAGGATATTGAATACAGTAGATGTCAGCCGAGAAAAAGACACACTTGAAGAGGAAGAAGATGCGCCAACTCTGCAAAATAAAGATATACCAACAAAAACGAAGGAGGAAACATACAAATTCAGCGTGGAGTGGATAAAGGAGTTCCCTTGACTAGTCTACGATGATGACAAGTAGATGCTATTTTAGGTCAGCTCCAAAGAAGATCCGGCAAACAAGATATTTAAAAAAAGACAAAGTGAAGAAACACCACACTTCTCATCGCCACCTTTTAGCAAGAGATGTGTTTGTCACAAAACAGCAACCGGAGCAGGCTGGCAGTGTATAATGAACTGCATTACTTGTGATTTGTAGAGGTGGTAATGGCCATTTTATACTTGTGCTACAAACTTTCTGCTCTGTGCTACAAAATTATCACTCTCTGTAGCACCAATGCTACAGGCTAAAAAAAGTTAACGTACAGCCCTGTATATGATGCATAACTATATTTTAGCAAAATAACTTTACTCAGATTCACAATGCATTAACACTAGATAAACATGTTATTTTTTTATCATACAAACTCACTTGACAATAAACACTGGCAACTGAATTGAAAGAAGTGAGCACACTGTCATACAGTCTCTCGAAAGTCCAGCCTAAATTATTATTGAATTGTGTTGTGGAGGAGTTTCGCATTTTTTGTACAATAAAAAACTGAGTTTGAACAGGGATGAATCGAGGTCTGGACCCCTGCTGACTTCCTGCTTCCTCGCAGGGTCTGTGCATTTTAAACGTGGATCCTGTTGCCTTTGAGCACCCATTAGGTTTCAGTGAACTACACATAGAAGAATAATATTTTCTATGAAGCAGCAGAAACCAACCAGTTCTCCTGTTCTGTTGGAGCACTATCACGTTAATGTCATAATTCAGGAGACATGTTTAAGGACCACACTGATGATTTCGCACATTCACTACAAACCATTTATACTCCACCATTTTATCATTTTACAAACTGTGCCGCTGTGTTTAATATTTCTTTCCTACCACCCAGACATCCATTAGCTTTCATTCATTTTTGCACCACATGAAAACCTATTAGCAGACATGAATTGTGTAATCCATCACAGTGAACAGTCATTCATTTCTGTAAGCGTGTTACATTATGAGGTAACGCTGTGCAGACTATTCAAATCATTCTGCACTTTATAGTGGCTCCACAGTTTTTACACATCAGGATCAAGTTAACGACGACACAGTGTGACAACAGCTGTGTCATTTCTTCTTTAAAAAAATAAAAACCTGTTGCTTGTGAGTCTTCAAACTTCATGCAAGGGTCGTGCTAAATCACACTGAAAGAAGATAAACTTGAGATTCAATGACATAAGTTACTAAAGCAAGTGTCATGGTTCAGGGCCGTGTAAAGGGGTGGGAAAAATACATCCAAAAATCTAAAACTAAATATGTAGCATGTGTAAAAAAAAAACTGTCAGCAAAAATGTAAAATAGACACAGTTTGTAGTTCAGGATTCAAACTTGCAAACAGCCAAGTATAAACCATGAAGGCTCTGATTATATTAGGTTGCATCATGTGCTTCATGCATTACCCAGCACCTCCAGGATGTTGTGATCGCAACAATTAACACAAATTTTAACCAATCCCTGTGAATTCTGCACAACTTTGCAAAATCACACAGTATCAATGAGGCAATAGATCAATATCAACCCAAAATTAGGACAAAAACTGAATAAGAAAAACAAAATGAATTATTCATTATCAATTATTGTCAAAATAAAATTAATTTCACAGAAATGTTCCAGAACTGCCAGAACAAAATTCACATGTGATTCATCAATTTTAGTTTCAGTGACTTCTTGAAGGAACATCCATTTTTAATCTGTCTAATGCTGGTAGAGAGCATATTCCAAACTGAGACGCCTCTAAAAAGAAAATCAGAAAATTTTGTTCGTGGACTTGGTGCCACCAGAAGACCAGTGCTCACTTGACGTGTCACATACCCATGACAAAAAACACTATATACTAATTTATCACTGAAGAACTGGGTGTATTTTTCAAGATGACAGTATGCACAAATAACAAAAGACTAGATTTTAGTTTAGCCTCCACAATCAGCCAAGATAATCGATTATGCATCTCACACACATTGGCACAGAAAGAACAACGAAGAACTGAAGTAATTCCTTGATGTTATGCATAAAAGCACTGCAACTGTTGTGCACATTGTCAAAGAGCCAGAGATTGACAAACTTTTCTACCATAAAACACTGCGCGTAATGAAGGCAATAGACAAGACAAAGTGCCACGACAGACGCTGTTGAATTCAGATCTGTTGATCGTGCTCTAAGTATCACAGTAAGTAAAATTAAATTTGCAGGGATCGTGGGAACATTAGCTGAGTATAAGTCACTAGTTCACTAAGTTGCTCTCAACTGTCAATGAATCATATGAAAACAAAAGCACCTACACTGCACTTTTCACTTGCTGGGACACCTTAGGCTGCAGAAATCTCAAAAAAAAAAAGTCTGCAACAAATCTGTAATGAATCACTTTTCCAGAAACTATTTGCCACAAGTTAAACTTTAGATTTCTTGCTTTTCACACTTGGTAGTCGAGCATTAGTTTAAATTAGGGCTGTCAAACAAAATTATTCTTTAAATCATGATTAATCCCTAAATATCAATAGTTTTCGTTATTAATCACATTTTTAATTGCATGTTCAAAATTCCATTGTTTTGTGTTTTAAAACAGTTTTGAATGTGAAGCATTTGTTTACCAGAGTGCAAAGACATTTACTTTATGATCTTGACTTTTAGCTTTATTTCTTTTGAAATCAGTGCTGCACTGCCACAACACTGTGGCCTGACACCAGGAGGTGGGAGACAACTTCAAAGTGCTTATTCTGTGAAATACAGTTTTTTTGTTTGTTTGTTTGTTTGTTTGCTTTATCTGGTCTTGTTTTGTTGAAAGAATAACACTGTTCCAGATGAGAAAGTGCAGACACCCAGATTCATGCAGGTCCTGTGTGTTTGAAACTATTGTTTCAACATGCCAACCTGATGAGGTCCCCTTAATACATAATGTCCTTGTGCAGTGGTGTGTCTGTGTCGCTCTGCAGTTACTCCTCCAAACACTAGTTGGCAGTGGAGTTTCTGCAAAGTGCTCTAAAGTTTGACTGATTCCAAACACACCCACAAGTCAATGGAGGCAACTTCAAACACAAGTACACAAATCAGCTTCACTGTAACTCGCAGCATTCACAGACAAACACATTTTCCCCACACATACAACATGCTAACGTTATTAGCACAAGTCTATGGCATTTTACATTGTATAAATTAGCCTAGCACTAGTGGATTTTTTTCTCTACTCATATGAAGCCAGGATAAATCACACACAGGACAGAAAATGCAGCTCTCTCCAGAAAGATGTGTATCTGTATTCCTGACTGTACTGAAAATCGTACCGTCAACACCCTGGTTGTAACACCGTGATACCATCCAAGCCTAGTTAACTCCTTCCATTTAGTTCCATCCACAGGTCTGTGGTGACTCACACACTCCAAAATAGTGCTGTGCTGTCTTTGGGGATGCAGCTGCCTGCTGTCATCAGCCTGATTAGCTGCACCTGTGTGCTCCACTCGTAGGTGGAGCTCAAACTTGAAGTACTTTAATTCCATCTGACACAAGGTGCAGATGATGTTTGACTGGTCAACCGAGCCAGCTGGGAGATTAAAGTGAAAGGAGCTGGAGTTGGAATCAGATGGTTTAACAACTTAAGGCTAGTTAATAAAAACTGGAGCCCCTGCATAATTAAAAGCCTGAGAACTTCTATTAAAGGAAATATTATTTCTTTTGTCTCTGTCCATGAATAAAACTCTTCTATTTATCAGTATGCAGAAAATCAGATGTGGTGAGTTTGGAGATGTACCTGCCACCGCGGCTGGTCAACTAAAACAGCTCCTGCCTCTGGAAATATTCAAAAATAAATAAATAAACCTCCAGTATGGTGGGTTTGAAAAAATAAAATAAAATAAAAAAGCTTAACGCTGCAGACTGGGACTCGACAGGCAGGCGAAGTGACACGGAGTCAAATACAAAATACAAAGCAGCCCCAAAGTGACTGTCTATGCACAGTGAATTATTTGAATTTTACACACCCACCAAAGACAGGCTGTCAAAACCCATGCCGGAATGGATTTTTCATACGGAGAGAGGGAGCGAGGGAGAGCCGAGGAGAATAAAAGAGAGAAGAAGAGGGGGAAAAAATAGGAGGCGGAAAGAGGGTGAGAGACAGCGGCGGAGACAGGGAGGAGGAGGAGAGAGCGAAGGAGAGGCAGTGAAGCGGTGCTGGCTTGCAGGAGAACATTAGCTGCACTGTGTAGCGCACCATAAAACCATTGACATTGTCGGTCTTGCTTTGTGGACGAGTATTATTGTAAAACACAGTTTTCTGAGGCGAGCCGGCCGCTATTGTTCTTGTCAGGAGGGTGAGGCGAGGGCACCGCCGGCATAACTTATTTCTGTTTTAAAGCTACACGGGAGAAGCAGAGAGAGTCGGTTTTCAAATTAAACCACCGAGATGTAAGTCCAGAGATTGTATTACTTTTAGATTTGATCTCTTGATGCATGACTGGGAAACATATCGCTGCTGTCGGGGAGGAAGACAAAAAAAACAATAAAAAGGTAAAGAGAAGAAAGGCAGGTTTGTTCTCGGGGAGGTCGGTGTACTTTACTGATTATACACGAGGTTTAAACAGGTTTCAAGAGACGCAGAGTCTGACTCAACACAGGAATTATCATATCAACTTTCAGCCCATGAAACAGAAACAAGGGGATTATCAGAGTCTCAGTATTTGCTGCATCATGTTTCCACCTGATTTTAACAACACTGAGTCAAATATGATGTCAGCCTGTCCCAAATCTGGACCTGATGTTTTAAATAGACTTCTCCTGTGGGGTAAATGAAGTGTCGGACAGAATCCTCTGTATTTCTTTGGCGGCTCATCGTCACTGCGACCTCGTCACATGTCCACGTTTGGTCACATGGCGTCCAAGGTACCCTGGGTGTGTTGGTTGTTGACGTTCTGGGACGCCGTGTCAACTTCAGCCTGTTACGTGCATTGTCTGTTTTCAAAATACACTTCTGTTTGCACAGGAAATGGACAGTTTGCATACAGTCTCTTTCAAAATAAAAGCACTACGTCGGTACAACACCACCAACTTTATATTTTCCTTCAACAACACACATACGTGGTTACATTTAGCTAACACATGCTCATGCCTGGATTTAGCAAACTTTTTTGCCGGCAACTTTTAAGGTGGAACGTTAACTTGTAATGTTACTCAATATTGATGACGTGAATCCATCACCCCCCCTAAATGTCACTGTGATAACTTTGAGCATCACTTTAGTTTTTATATGACACACACTTTTAGTAATGACTTTAAAAATACAGATTAATTTGGAGCGGATTATGTGAAGGTCATATATTCTAATCCTCACTCCTGTGGGCTGCAGCAACACTAAACCCCTGAGCTTGCCTGAGAAGGACTAAATGCACAAAGCTGCTATTTTTAAATATCCCATGGAGAGAGACTCTCACTGCAGCCTGTTCTGTTTTGTTCTGAAAATGTGGGCGTGCAGCCTCGTTCTGTGGACGATAAACCAGGTGCAGACTTCCATCTGTGTCACCGCTGATGAGGAAATACAGCGAGTGCTGGACGGAGCAGTGAGTGACAACAACCCCGCCCACATTTAAGAGACTGTCTGAACACACTGAGGGTCTAGTACCATGTCTGAAGGCTCACTGCTGGCTCCAAGACGACTGGGACAGACAGACAGCTACAGTGAAGTTTAGCTGAGGATTTTTTTTAATGCAATGTGGCCAGTCACACACACACACACACACACACACACACACACACACACACACACACACAGTAACGCACACAGTGACCTCTGTCCTCTGCTGTGTCTCCTATTAACAGAACAGAGACCTCTGGTGAAACGATCTCTATCTGCAGTGAGAGGAGCTTTACCAGGCCACCGATCACATCGCTTCTTCCTCTCTTTTCTTATTGCTTTCCTTTCCTCCTCCTCCTGTCCCTTCATCACCTCCTCATCCCTCCATCTTTTCCTCTCCTGACACCTTTCCCTTTGCCCCTTCTCCCTCCGCCTCTATATTAAACCTCCTGCACCTCTCCTCCATTTCATCTGTTGTCATCCCTCTCTTTGTCTTTATCCATCACTCGCTCCTTCCATTACTTCCCGTTTTCCCTTAGCTCTCCTCCCTTCTTCATCCCTTTTATCTTTACTTCCATTCATTTACCTCCTGCCATCTCATCTCTCTTTGAACATGATTCCTTTTCTTACATCCTTGAACCCTCCTCCTTTTTCTTTCCCTTCATCTTTCTTTCCACTCCTTTTTCTCTGCAGCCATCTTACATTTTATCCATCACTCACTCCTTCTGTTGTTATACCTCCATGTTTTCCTTCCTCACAGTTTACTTCCTCCGTCTTCCTTCTTTTTTCTTCCCTCCATCCCATGCTCTACTCCTTCGCTCCCTAACCATCCTGTCCTTAAATCATCCCTCCATCCTTTACCTGTTTGTCTTCCATCCATCTGTCTCCCCTTTCTCTCTCTCCACCTTACTCCCCTTCTCTCATCCTTAAATTCTCTTTTATCGCTTTCGTTTCCTCCTCCTCATCATCCCTTCATCACCTCCTCATCCCTCCATCTTTTCCTCTCCTGCCACCTTTCCCATCCTCTCCTCTCACATTCTTCACCCCTTCTCCCTCTGCTTCCTCCTTAACCCTCCTCCACCTCTCCTTATACCTCCATTTTTTGCCTGCTCCCTTATTCCTTCTCTCCTCCCTCTCCTTCCCTCCGTCCAACACTCTTCTGCCTCCCCCTTCCTCTTTTCATCATACTCTTTCACTCCCTAACCGTCCTGTCCTTAAATCATCCCTCCATCCTACCTTTTTTCTTACCTCTATCCATCTCCCACCACTCTTTCTCTCCATTTTCCTCTCATTTCCATTCTCTCCATCCTTAAATTGTCTCCTCCCTCTGACTCACCTCCTTAAATCCATCTTTCATCCTTCACTTTCTCCTTTACGCTTCTATATCTTGCTCCCTTTCTCCTTTTTTCCCATGTCCTTCACTCATTCCTCATCCCTTTATTTTTTGCCTCATTCCCTTTTCTCATTTTACAAATCACTCCTTCTCTTTTCTCCGTAAACTCCCATCCATTCTTTCCTACATGTATAAATCCTAACGTCACTCTTTCATCCGTCCCTTTCTCCTTTCTTCCCATGTCCTTCACTCGTGTCTCATCCCTCCATTTTTTGCCTCTTTTCTTGTTTTACAAATTACTCCCTCTCTCCTGTCAGTAGATTCCCATCCTTCTCTCTTCTGTCCTACATCCTTAAATCCTAAAATCCCTCTTTCTTTGTCTTTTCACTCCACCTCTCCATCATCCCTTCATCCCGTCTATCTCGCTCTCTTTTTCAGCAATCTGTCCATTAGTTCCAGATTGATGCCTTCAGGTGTCTCGCTGTCATTTAGGAAAGAGGACGAGTAACTGCACTGCATCAAACACACCAAGACACACACAGAAAATCAACCATACACACAGTAAATAAACACTACAACTGTAGGCGCACACCGACAACGCAACTACATGCACACACACATGCATAATCACGCGCACACACACACACACTGGTGCACAAGCAGAAATTCAATAACCTGAGTATAAACACAGTCGCGCACACCGACAAACACACACGCACAAAAGACAGACTCATGGGTAAATGCACACTGAGATGCACATAAGCAAGTAAACAAACACACACACACACACACACAAGGCACAAATACACACTCCATCAGGCCAAAATGGCAGTGGTGGGAGGCAGTACAATGGGTATTGCCGGGCGCCGGCAGAGCTAAATTGCAGACAGCGAAGGGGAGATCTGGGCCATTTTTCAAGGCCGACTATATATTACAAATTGGCTACCAGGGCATTGTCTTAGAATACACATACATACACACACATACACACACGCACAAAGTGAAAAACTAATCCTGGCTTGTCCTATTGTAGCCCACAGAGCCGCAGAAATCTGCCCTTTTCCCTCTTTTTCGACAATTTCCCCGGAATAAACCATGTGATTGAAAATGTGTCAGTTTAGCGAGCAGCACCGACACCACACACACACACACACACACACACACACACACACACACACAAACACAAACACAAGAAACACACACACACTCCTGGTCCCCTGTTTACCAGCTGTAACCCCTCCGTTTGTTATGAGAATGTTCAAACACTTCCAGGGCAGGGTCAAATCCACACCTCGTGATACACACACACACACACTCAAAGACACACATACACACACGTGTAATACACACCTGCACACAGACACACACTTTGTCCCCAGCTGGTTGGGATGTTTTGGTCCAGGTTCAGCCGGTCAGTCTTGCTCCAGTGCAGCAGTAAAGCTAGAGGAGGTTTAACTCCCAAACTGAATCCCTTCAGAAATACAGACGAGTTCACAGTGTGGGTGTTCTTTAACGGTGTTTGTGAGGACCACGTTCAGCTTTACATCTTAGGGGGACATTTTTTACAAGTAAGGACATTTTAGAAAATGGAGACAATTTTTGAAAATTATACACGTATATATATATATATATATATATATATATATATATTTTAAGTCATGACATTTGAAAAAGTGAAGACATTTTACGCAGTGAAGAAATGTTGGAAATTTGTTTTTTTTGAGACTGATATTTTTGGAAAGTGAAGACATTTTAGGAAAATTAGGAATTTTTTGAAAGGTCAAGGCATTTGGCAACTTGACGACAATTTAAGAAGACATTTTACATAGTGAAGAAATACTAGAAGGCTGTGATGTTTTGGAGAGTAAAGATATTTATGGAAACTGAGGATATTTTTGGAAAGTGGTTTCTGAGTGTGTTTTGAGGAAGTGCGGATGTTTCTCAAATGTTGGTGTTTGAAAGGTTCAGACAATCTACAAAGTGAATACGTTTTGGGAACATGAAGACATTTTTGAAAAATAAGAGCAATTTAAAAATAAACACTTTTGAGCAGTATAAAGACATTTTTAGAAAGCAAGGAAATGTCTTTATGAGCAAAGGAGGACCTTTTTGAAGATTGACAACATTTTGAAACATTCTCCAAAATGCCTGTTGAGGGTTTAGATTTTGAGTGTGTCTCAAATTGCAGACATGTGTTAGTGTCAATCAAAATCAAATCAAAATCAAATAAACTTTATTGTCCTTTACAGGAAATTCATCTTGGGCTCAGAGTGCATGAAAGCTGCGTTTACATTGACACACAACACACAGTACACAAACAACAATAGACAAAGTCTTATCTAAAGACTTACAAGTACACATGGTGTACTCATCTGACGGTTAATGGCCTCTTCGTTTGCGAGCACAAGGAGGGCGCGCAATTCCTTGTCTCCCCAGTTGCTCATCTTTACAGTGTCTGTCAGGTTTGTGTTTCCCTCTTGCTACTAGCGGCTCGCTAATTCCTGCTAGTCCACCGCCAGTGGCGTCATCGACAGCTCCTCCCACAAGTCATCAACAGCCCCTCCCATTTCGTTCTTTTTAAACCAAAAACGTTCCACCAATATGTCTACCCTGCGAGGCAGAAAATTGGGCGCCTCGGATTAACTCGCCAGTCCAGCTCTGTGTGTCTAAACGCTCGCAGCTTGCCGGCAAAACGGCCCAACATTCGCCTGAAAATCTGGCAGTGTAAAAGGAGCTTGTGACTCAAACTCCACAAACTAATGGCAAGGGGAAAAAATAACTCATGAAGAGTTTTGCACTTTGTTCATAGATCTGCAAAAACCTCCAAATTCAGAGAGGGGACACAGAATGATACAAACACACAGTTAAAGTTTACAACTTTAGCGTGGATGTGACTGACACGCCACATTTGGCGGTCACAGCAATATACGGTGATTTGACGATAAGGGACGAGTTCTGCTGCTTCAGTGAGCAACACCTATGTCTCAAACAAGTTTATAATGGAGCAATTTTAGGAGAGAGGGATTGACATTATATTTATTGGCACACTGATAAACAAGACAATTTAAAAATGGCACTTCACATGCTCTCTGGGCTTTTCTTGTGTTTATCTGGGTCTTCCATGTACCCATAGAAGAAGATATCTGCAGTGACATCATAATCACCTGTTTGAGCAAAGAGAGGTGCGTAAATATGTGTTGTTTTTTTTTGTAATATCAAAAACATAAATCAACACAAACAATAACACCTGCTGGCAGACTCTTATTTCATCTCTTTCTGTTGAACCTGAACTTTGTTTTGTTTTGATGCGTCTTCTGAGTGAAACAAACTTTCTCATCCTCTGTGATCATTATTTAAAAGTGATGCTTTAACTGCTTTTCAAAGCTTTTTTTCTCTTTGTGTGTGTGTACGCTGACTGATTCTTTGTGTGTGCGTGTGTGTTCGTGAATCCTCTCAGGTCTGCTGTCACCTGCTTAAATAAAGGATCAGTGAGCTGAAGTTTGTACTGCAGCAGGGAAATAAATGACTGCTGAGATTTCAAACAAAGTCTAATATTTAATGTTCTGAGAGGATTAAACCAACGATTACTGACATGATCGCACATAACGAGCTGCTGACGTCCTCGCTCTCTACATGAAGGGTTATTTTCTGCACGCAGACAGACAGCACACACACAGTTAATATACACTCACACACACAGTTAACAGCCATTAGTCTGCATGTGTCTCTGGTTTAACGCTACAAAAGTGTACAAATTAACAATGAAGAATGCCATTTTAAATCTGGCATCATGTCTCCAGAACTAACTGTAACATCCGCTCGCTGTGGAAAAAGTGCAAGTCGGGTATCTCAGAGCTTTCCGAACCCAAATCCAACATTTGTACAACTTTATGAGGATGAATACCTGCTGGTTTGATTCTTACAAGCATATGTGTGCACTGTAAACCCCAACCCATCCAAATCAATCCAGTCAAATTGGGTTCACAGTGTACATGCACGGGCGCAGAGGAATCAGTCCAAGGAAAGTCAGAGTTCAGCCAACATTGTTAAAGTGCAAAACTCAGTCCCTGGAGAACCCTAATCTGATATTAACCTTCACCCTACAGTCAAGTTTGAGCCCTCAGACAGCACAGGACGAGAGAGCAAAACATTCCCTCTCAAGCCTGAATACACACACATTGTAAATCGCACACACAAGTATACAAACGGAGTGTCAACTGAAACCTCTACTGACAGACATAAACATCAAATCCGCCTGCAACCACACGCTTTATCACTTTGATTTGCAACTAGTTGGAGTTTTGATCACGTTTCTGGAGTGTTGTTTTGTACGTGATATTGCAGAGAACGTCCCGGATGTTTCAGGACGTTCTTTCATATCAGGTACGACTGATTCGAACTGTGCCAAAGTACGATTGCTCCCCCACCGCTCAACTTTCACATTGGTAAAACTGCTCTTTACTGGAGTTCATTTGCATCATCATCACCTAGGTGACGTTTGTTTATGTTGTTGCTACGGTGTAGAAAACAGCGCCAGTCGCAAGATCCAAGCCGACCTTCAGGGGTCAACCTTCACTTCATATAGAAGAAGAGCAGGAAACTTGTATTGTCATTGTGCTGCACACAACAAAAACAGGAGTGCTGCTTCACTTTGGTGCATAAGCAATCAAACACACACACAATAATAAATAAGATGAATAATATAAATATATAAAAGAAGTGAGTGTAACTGAAGGAATAAATAATATTGTGAAATGGTATTGCCCATAGTTTAGTAAGAAATAGATATTATTAATATGATTTTGCAGATTGAAAAGTGTAGAAGAGTCACCCAGTGCCTATCAAGTTCACTGTAGTTTATATTGTGGAGATAATATAAAGAACGACTCTCATCGTCCATCCTACTTCATCACCCATGGCCGTGCAGTTCAGAGGATGATGTTGGGTTGATATTAAATGGACTATTTCTCACCTTCAGTCACTCTTCAGATACTTGCAGGAGTTCAACAATCCCAAAATGCTGCTCTCCTGACTAAACCAAACATAAGTAAAACATCAATTGTGTTACATTTTTTGTTCTTACCCAAATGACTAACAGGTGGCTTTTAATGTTGGTGTCTGATGCTGAAATACCTGACCAGGTGGTGGTATCTGACAAGTTCAAAATGAGAACAGGCTGAGTGTTCACACAGACAGTGTTGCTGCTGCTGTAACTACTGCATTTCCACAACTGAAAGCCAATACTCAATTATGGGGCCATGCACGCCACTGCACTGCCAACAACACGGTCATGAAAATATGTCACAATAAAAAGCCTTGTTTTAACAAATTAAGGGATTCTGTCAACAGAAACATTGTCAGAGGGCTTTATTTTGAAAGGGAAACAGGAGAGGTTGAATTAAAAAGAGATATTGGCATTTTTCAACCTGTGACTGATAAAGACATTAAAACTGTAGCTAAAGGTGGTAAAATGTCAATATGATTATCAAAAGATCATTTTCACTGTCTTTTTGCTTTTTGTCTGACTTTTTGCTCAAATCCTGCAGGACACACAGTAACAAAAAAGACAAGACTCCTTTTCTGTTTTGTTTTGCCTTGTATTCACCCTGTTCTTTGTCATTGACCATGTGCCTATTAAAGACCCAGCAGACTCAGAGCGTTGCTTTTTTCCATTACAATAAAGTTTTGGGAGCTTTAGGTGCCATCCTGCTCCCGCTCTAAGTTTAGCAGAGTAGGTCGCCATGACTGCCTGAATCAAAAAGTGACGTAACCAGGTGTTTTTCTACAGATTGTTTTATGACTCCTTTAACCACACTTACTTCTAAATGTATTTGTCTGTTTTCTCTTAAACCTCCAGCATCCACTGCCCCGTCTCAAGTTAATCATCAGCCTGAGCGTGAGAGCAAAAAAAATGTGGCTCAGTTTAGTTTGCACACATTATCAGCAAATAACAAGAATAAATCCAGTGCATGCAACACTTGCGCTGCAGAGCGGTGCATGCGGCCGTAATGGATTCTGTCATTTGAAATGGATGAAGTTCCATTAGAGAGCGGAGCGGTCGCAGCGCTAAGTGTGATGAAGGGCGAAGCTTCAGCATCTCTCTTTTTGTTTTAACAACGACGCGGGGAAAAAAAAGAAGCTGCGTCCTGCTGTACTGCGGCTCAGATCTTCTCAGCAGTGCTGTGCAGTCCAAACACAGACAGAGAGACAGACGGATGGATGGATGCAAAGCAGGAACACACCTCTGCTCTCATTAGAGCTGAATCAACAGGAAACAAAGCAGCAGAGGAATCAGCCCGATAGAGATGAAAGGAAACAGACAAGGTGCTCTTATTCTTTTAAAGAGGCGACTTCCTGTCGCTGTTACTGTAAATCAACAGCCATCGGCCTCTTTCTCATCTTCACTCTTTCACCCCTTCTCTCCATTGACGCCTTTCTCTCTATCGCTGTCATGTCTCTATCCGCCCCTCCCTTTCTGTCTTAAAGCAAATAAGGTCGACAGAGGGTGACACACACACACACACACACACACACACACACACACACACACACAGATGACATGTTTATTAATCACCTCTTTAGCCGAGCTACCGACCTGATTTACTGCTGATTTCTTAGCTGTCAGCGGCTGAGGACAGCTGCCTGACATTTACAGGTAGAGCCACTCTACAGTACGTCGCACACACACAAACATAAAAGCTCAGGTGGCTCTGCACATGTACAAATTATGCACACACACTCAGGCGCAATAAATCTGTGCATGAAAGCATGAAGAAGCATATATATACACTCTCAGGCTCTCTGTTTGCTCTGTCAGTTCCCCGACACCACTCCTTCCCACAGTTCTATTGTTTTTTAAGGATTTTTCACTGTTCAAACTACCAAACGCCTGCAGACGTCGCTCCACTTGATCTCCATCTGTTTCTGTCTCTCATGTGCTTTTGATAAGAAATCGTTGATCATTTTTCACACTTGATCGAGATGATTCACTGAGATAAATGATATTTATAAAACAGTTCATCCTGTACACCGGTACTAGTTTCCCATATGATATAAATATTTCACATATCGTCAGGCCGCTGCACAGCTGAGACAGTAGCTGGAGTGCGTCACTAAACACGAAAGAGCGCTACAGCGTTGAAATGCTGTGTTAAATGTGAGAGGTGAGCCCTTTCAACTGCATACACTTCTTAGTAATTGTTCTAACCTTGGAACCAAACAAATAATAACCCACAGTAACTCTCTTAACAAGGAAAATACTGTGACACACATGTGACACATAAACAATTTGTAAATTTAATAAGTGAAGTTTTGTAACTAGCAGCTGATTTCTCCCATCATTCCCTCCATCTCACCCTCCTTCCTTCCCCATACCTGCATCCCCTCATCCCTTCAGAAACTAACTGCAATCTATACCTCTACTGGTGTGGTTTTGTTCGTGACTTTACGTTTACAGAGCAACACCATGATGTTGGGTACAGCTCACCAGCTAGCCAGTTAGCATAACAGTCTGCTAACAGCTGGAGAAGCTCTGTTGCAACAGAACATTTAGAAGAACAGAAAAAAGACATGGAGGAAGAAGAAAGCGAGACCGGATATGCACTTGTGCACAACAGAGGAGCTGTGTCTGCTGTTTGGAAGCTTTCTGGCTTTAAACATTTGTTTGTCAGGCCGCTGTTGTTGCTGATGGCGCTAACGCTAGTGACCGTCACCTCAGCAGAAAACATATATTGAAATTCCAATTACGGTGGTCGGATTCAAAGCCGTCAGTCGTGCCAGTGGAACAGTGAAACCAAAGGGTCAGACGTTGCTATTCGCAGCATTTTCTTGTGGCATTGCATGTGACAAGAAAAGCAAGCGGGGGAGCGGCTACAGACGGTCAAGAAAAATGGGCTCAGAGCAATGATCGAAGCACTGGATGAAAATGTTTAAAAACTTGGCTTGTACCTTCTTTATACAACAGAATATTTGAGAAATTTATCTTTGAATAATTGAATGCTTTGAGCATGAACATTGATTGTGGCTTATTCTACTGTCATAGTCCATGAAATGTAACACCTTCTCATCATTACGATTACGATATACTGATTACTGTGTTTCACAACAATCTTGAAACATTCATAAAGAAGTAGTGTCGAAGTTTTTGGCGTATCGATTTTTCAGTTCTGTTTTTACTGCGTTGTAGTTTGCAAAATAAAGATGTTTTACATCCTGCAAGTGTTTTATGAATTCTGATTCCTTCATTATTGTATGATTTTGTGGGGCCAAGCAAATCCTATCGTAATCAAAGTCCTGACAGTAGAATAGCCACTATAAACATTCATAAAGGCCCAGTCATGCAAAAAATTGTAGTTAAGAAAATACCGATACAAATTTTTGGTCATAGCACCGTAAACCACTAAACTACTACAAATGGGTAAAAGACATGCTCTTTCAGAGTGTATCATATAAGATCAGCTGGGTATCCTCTGACATCATGTCTGATTTGTCTATAACAGGATGTAAAACGTGTCTCTTTTGCTCTGATTCAGCTCCACTGAACAAAAGGAGGCAGATTTCACAGCAGAAGATGAATCTAAAGTCTCCTCACAGGCCGCCGTGCTGAATCGGGTTTAAGCTGTGACATCAGCAGAGATATTCGCTCACCACCCGTTCATATCTGAAGAATTACAGGGGAACGTTTTGGAAGGGAGCCCTGTTTTTGAACTGCTCGCGGTGCGTTTGATATTCGAAAGGGTCTCGCCACGCGCTTAAACAGCCCCCCGTGACTGGGCATGTCACCTGCGAGATAAGAGAAAACAAGCGCTCCTCATGTCTGGGCGAAAGGTTATTCCGACAGTCAGCAGGATAGGAGAGGAGAGGAAAAGAGGAAGAGCACAAAGAAGAAGAGGAGAGGTGAAAACACGAAAGGAGAGTAAATAGTAGAAGTGGAAAGAAATAACAACAAACAAAAGAATTGCACATCAGGTCTAAAAAAAAAAATACAGATGCAGCTGTCCACAGTAATTATCACCTCCTTACATGGCGGTCACTGGATATTCATGGACAGATTGATTGGGATTCATGAACACACACATGTGCCTATACAATCAAGTTTTCCACCGGAGGTTTTTAGTACCAAGGTTTTCAATGTGCAAATCGACTCAGATTTACCAACATTTCATGAATGAGACCCAAAGTTTTTATTTCACTGAGCTTTGAAAAAGATCGGAGGCTACAAATCTACAAATCTTTGAACTAAATGATACGCTCGTTTCTGAAAAAGAAATTGTAGTACAAGCAAAACAACTTTGAAAGTTCATGTTAATGTCACCATGGTGAAAAAGACGTAATTTGTTTGTGTGTGTTTGATAAACGTACGGTGTGTGAGCTGCTCTGATGATTTCCATGTATATCATTTGTACCGTTTCAGACGGAGAGGAAGAAGAAAGAAGGAGAGAGGCAGGAGGTGAAAGAAAACAAGAGAATCTCTATTTTCTCTGCACCTCACCTCTGTATCGCCAGACATCCCAGCAGGATGCAGTAAACAAGTGTGTGTGTGTGTGTGTGTGTGTGTGTGTGTGTGTGTGTGTGTGTGAGAGAGAGAGAAAGAGGCTTCACCACAGTCATTCAGGGGTAAGACAGGATCGGCCTGAATCCCTGCTGATGACACACACACACACACAATGTGTTGTTACCAATCAAAAGGCTGCAAAGACACAAACAACATACTGCAGGTGTGTTTAAGGCAGCACTATACTGCACTATACTGCAGCAGTATGTTTCCTCCTCTGTACCTCACAACCTTCACAAAGACCTGTTAATTCTACAGAAATATATTGATATTTTTAATTTTGTTTGGCAGGGACAGGTGGAGTTAGACGGGTGGAGTTAGACGGGCGGAGCAGGAGCAGCAAAGGTACAAGATAGTTTAAGATTTGATCTCCATCTTGCATCAATCAGGACACTGCATCGTTTCTTTTTACCTACTGAAAGTGTTGCTGGGCTCCAGATCGCTGCTATTTAGTCGCATTTTGTGACCATTGCAACTCACAAATATTATTAATACATGAATTCAGGAGCTGTTAGTTTGTGTCCAGCTGACAGTGATTCAATCATGTTTAAAAGCACCATGGTAACAGTTTAACTTAATGAGTTTGACTAAAGTTTGAGCAGACGACACTTTTGTTTTTGTATCGTCACAGCTCCAGACTACAACTAATTAATCACATTTTGCAACCATGGAGCACCAGTGCAACTTGCAAATATAATCTATATATGAACTGAAGAGCTGTTAGTGTGTTTCCAGCTCACAGTGAATAAACAATCACATTTAAAGGCACCATGGTAACACTTTAACTGAGTGACTTTGACAAATGTCTGAGCAGATGACGCTCCCATTTTTGTTTCTTCATAGCTCCAGACCACAACTGATTAGGTGCATTTTGTGACCATGGAGCACCAGTGTGACTTGCTAATATCAATACATGAACTGGAGAACTGTTAGTGTGTTTCCAGCTCACAGTGAATAAATAATCACATTTAACATGTAACAGTTTAACTCAATGAATGTGACAATAGTTTGAGCAGACAAGGCTCACGTTTTTGGCTCCAGACCGCGACTAATTAGTCACCACGATAACAGCTTAAGTTTGCAGTAACTGCGTGTAACAACTGTTGACTGGAAGCTTGAAGTTCACAGCAAAAATGACAGCACGTCCAGTCCAAGACAAGCCAGTCCTTCAAAATAAAAGCACCAGTGATTCCACATTGATTTATTTAATTATAACAGAACTTCTCATTGTAAAGTACATTATTTAAATGTCTTATATGACTGTTGCTACTTTGTTTAACTTAATTGTGACTGTACCTAAAGGTCCACACAGTTTAATATACTCAGCATCATACTTGTGTCTGGCCTGTCGTCAAGTTAGCGGGGAACAGCAAAATGTGTTTTTTTTACAAACTTGTGGTCCATTCAGGCGGCCCACTTCTGGACCGCAACCCACTGATCTAGATCATTAAATATGGAGATATATATCATGTATTGAGATATAGCCTACAAATTTTTGGGGTATTATTTTCAAGCCATATTGCCCTGCCCTAATTTTGGCCAGCAAAAAATGTGCTTACCAGTCCCCATAAGGCTGGTGAGTAAAATGTTAATTTTGGATGTTGCCGAGGACCAAGACGCATCCGACCTGAACACGCGATCATTACAGTGTCTATTCTGCCTGTGTTTAACTGAAGGAAAATAATTTTTGCTGGACAGTGAATCAGCCTGAATATCTCGCCCTCTGTGTGAAGTAACAATCTGTGGATAGTGTACGAATGTGACAGCGACTCTGAGAAGGTTATTAGGTTATCAATTTTTTATAATGCCTTCAAGATAGTAAAGGAGGAAAGAAAGAGAAGGACAAAAGACTGGGGGAGCGAGGGAATGAAGGACAAAGAAACAGAGAGAAAGAAAGATGAGTTTAGTGTGTGTGTCTGTCTGATCCAGTAAATCCAGCAGAGTCAGGCTCAGATCACAGCACTGTCTGTCTACCTTCATCTACCACCCTCCCTCCGTCCTCTCTGGGCAGCGCTCCTTTTTTACTCCTTTGTTTCCAGCCTCTTTCTCTCTCTCGGATTCCCTCTTTCACTTTTTCCTCTCGCCTGGTTTCTCTCTGGGCTCCAAATCTCTCTCTCCCTCTTTTTATTCTCTCCTTTTCTATAGCTGGATCGCTCCTTCTCTTTCTCTCTGAGCTCCAAATCTCTCCCTCACTCTCTCTGTCACACATCACTGTTCACACAGATCCTCTGGCAACTCACAATACACTCCCTCTCGGACACACACAGAAGTACACACCACTCCTCGAACACATAAACACTCTCTGGCGCACACACACATAAGTACTCATCCACATGGACGTACACTTTCTCTCACACACACTCGCTCGGTCCTTGACTGACAGGCCGGGCTCGGTGCAGCTCTTTGACATTCACAGTGTGTCAGAATGAAAACAGAGAGGATGAGGGGCTTCAGCTGGAGAATAGAGCTGCTTTTACCCCATCACACACACACACACACACACACACACACACACACACCATTATCCAATCTGCTGATGATTCTGCACAAACACCCCCGCAGTTCAGATTTGCATTTCAGCCGCCGTTTATCGACGGCGTTTCTTTATATTTGAAGAGACTCGTCCACACACACATCGAGGCGTCTGCAGGAAAACTGAACAAATAACTGCTGGAGACTCGCTGCTGAATGTTGCTCGAGTTATTAGAGGGAGCTGCAGTTGTTCTGTTTACAGATGAGTCACATCTTAGAGGACGATCTGACGAAGAACTGAAGGGAAAATGATCATCCACTGATAGTGAGGCGCAGGCTGGCATGAAAGAGACGAGGAGAGAATTGAACACTTACAACTGATCCTCTTTTTTAATTTCTTAATTCTATGAATCAGGACGTCGTCTTTAGGAAGGTAGAGGGTGATATAACCATTCATAAAATTATTAATGTCTAAATCAATCTATAAAGTAAATGGACGGACAGTTTATTTGTGCTTTTGTGCCGCTGACGTCTGCGTTGTATAACAGAAGTGAGCAAAGGCCAGACATCTCACTACAGATCTGTTTCCACCAACATACAGATTTCTTTGAGTACTTTGGTTTATCCAAACTGACACTCTGCATTAAAATGAAAAATAACATACAAAATTTACAAGAGGGGGCAAGTAATTAAAAATTTCTTGTAGACAGCATTTCAGAAGATTTATAAAGTTTTCCCTTACTCAACAACTCATGAAACAAAGTGGGGTTTTTTTTAAGGAAAATCGGTACTTTCTCCGTAAGTGACAAAGGTGTAGCCACAACACATCAAATCAGCTACTGTTCTCTGTCAGACGTCAGGTTGCAAAATGTCACGCTGTGGATCCAGAACTATTGTCCTCCAACATCTACCGACATCTCTAACTGCCCTCCCCCATTCAAAGCAATCGAGAACCAGGCCTGTGTCTTTTAAAAATTCTCTGTGAATCCATGATTCCTCTTGTTTACTTGTAGATCACTGAAAAACCTTCACATTTTGTGGCTGATATTCATCTCAACATCCCTTTAGTTCTCTTTAAAGGGTTTTGAAATGTTAAGGTAACACAGGGAGCCAGGAAAAGTTTGAAGAGTTCATTATCACTCAACAGAAATTTAAGCTGACTGACTGCACGTGGCTGATCCATCAGGTCCTTCAGTAGATCTTTATACAAATGAACTGAACCCAGCGTCTGTCAGGAAGGAGAGAGATAAATGTATTTGTAAAATGCTCTGGCCAAACCATGCAGAAGTGTAAGTTTAGTTCCCACAGAGACAGACTGCAGCTGCTTTAACCTTGCTAAGAGCCCATTTAAATACACTAAAGAGACGTCTGGCTGATAAAATCGTTTAGCTTAATGTGAAACCACCCAGTTCAGTGCTGCTCGTTTTTACACCGCTGATAAAGAAGAAGGACAGATTTGTCTTTCCTCTCTCTGTCCGTCTCCATTCATATCTGTGTTAATACAGTTATCAGGGAGAGTGTGTGTGTTTAAAATGATGGATAGAGTGATGCTCCTCGTTAATAATTCACCGAGGTGTCGCCTGCGGTCGCTATGCCCTTCACGTCTCAGCCAATCAGAGGCATTTACGCAGCGCTCTGATTGGAGGAAATGTGGGAAAGACCCCGCCTGTTATGCAAATGAGAAGATATTGATGCATCTTAACCTTTTCTCTCTTTCATCCCTGCCTGTTGTTTCTGACGAGGATGTGAACACAAGAGTTTTAAAAATTCAAAATTTTCTTCTCGCTGTCTCTGTTTTCTTCATCTTTCTGTTATTTGCAGTTTTTTATCCTTCCCATCTCCCTGTCTCTTCCTCTATTTTGTCTCCGTCTCTTTCCCTCCCTTCGTCTCCTGATCCTTCAGAGTCAAGGAGAAGTGAAAAACATCGTCTCCATCCAGACGTCAACTTGTTGAAAAGGGAATAAATCTTGGACTGAAGTTTCGGGGGCAAACATCGAGGAAGCCGACATCTGAGTGCGGGATTGAAGTCCAAGTTGAAGGGCAAAACTAAAACGTGGTTAAAAGACACTAAGAAAGTCATAGTGTGTTATTTTGGGAGAAGAGAAAGGGGGTGACTTTCCTTTGTGGAGTCGACTTTTGAAACAGTGATTTTGGGGGGATAGAGACATTTTAAAAGCCGACAAATCCACAGAGAGATGTGGAGAGAGATGGAAATTTTTCTCCACCATAAAAGTGTGAAAACAACTGCACGCGGTCGCACGTCCTTTGTTTCTATCAGGTTAAACTGTCGCACTGCAGCTGGAGGATGCTGCTAATGTCTAAAGATTATTTGTTGTAAAATAATCATCTACCTAAAGATTTACTGGGACTGTACTATCAATAACAAACCCCAAGAAGAAAAGGTGACGTCAGTGTTATACTCCTGAGGAGAGACACAGTGTCTCCATCACACACCATTGAAGGCTTTAAATTTACTGACTAAATTTGGCCTGTCAGTTGTTTGTTAGGTGTATCTGTGCTACCTGCTGCCTTTAGGGATGACTTGTGGATTGCATTGCCAAAAACGTTGGCATTGTAAATTTCTGCAAACCACAAATGCCAAGTGACAAATTTGGTTGATTGTGCAAGCAGCTTATTGCAACTCATACTAAGTTTATTGTAAGGTGGCGTCTTCTAGTGGCCTCGTAATTCTGACAAGAGCAGAGGAGGAAGAGATGTTGTGTAGCATAAAAAGCGACAAAGTCCGTGTAACTTAAAAATATTGAAGACCCCCAAACAGGATGGGTGGAGGGGTGAGGGATGGGTCAAACAAACATAGAACTCCAGCCCATTTTCATTCTTAAGTCTTCAAATACTGCCACTTTGTGATTTCGGCGTCATACACCTGATGCCCAAAGCCAGCGGGCAACGTCAGTTTGTAACGTGTTCGAATGTAACCTTTCTCGGGTGTTCTGATACACTGGGTGCAGTTACATGATGGCTCCTCATTTGGAATTAAATAAATCTTCATGAAATCATTCGGAATTAAAGTTTTTCTAGGTAGTTTAGATGTGTAATGTTCAATCCAAATTATTCGAGTCCGTGCAAGGTTTGGGGCAGGGAAGGTTTCTGATTGGACAGGGGGCGGGGCGGATGTTACGTGTTTACGTTTACCGGAAGAAAACACTGTAGTCCTCGCTCCAGATAACAAGATGTTTGACGACGCCGTTCTTAGTGCCTTTATCGGGCTTGTTTTGCTTTTATTCTTGAAGCAGCAGTACGACAACAACCTTGTTCTGCTAATGCTTCATCTGCTGAGGAGAAGGGAGGTAGAAGACCGTGCTGTGGCGAATGGAAACCGGTGAGTGCAACGAGTCCGACTGCTCTGTCTCAGCCCGTTGCTATGTGCGCTATATACGTCATGGCGCCAGAAGGGCAAGGAAACGAGCATGTGCAGAAAGACCAGAATGAACTTACAGAGGAATATGTGTATACAAGTGTGAGAAATTCTTTCATTTGGAATTAGGAACGGAATATTCCAGCCCCTTACATCGGAGTGAATTTTCAATCGATTAGCCATTTTCATTCTGAATTTGGTGTTTACAAGATCACGTTTAATAGGAATGAACTTTCACTCTGAATGAAAAGGGAATTAAACTGTCCATGTAAACACACTCGCTGACTGTCGTCTGGACAGCAATTGTCGTGGCAGTATGACACGGAGACGGGGTCTTCAGTTCGTCACGTGGACAGATGTTGCAGCAGTATAATAAGTCACTGCATGGCATCAGTATGAAACACTGACAGTAACGACATAATATAAGGAGCTGGATAGATCCAACAACTCCAGGCTTTCGCTTCCCATATGAATGTAGAGCCTAACCATTATGTTTTTTCCTAAACCTAACCACGTGCTTTTGTTGGCGTTGCTTGCGTCGTCCCTAACATACCCAGCCTAGCACGTATTATGTAGACATAAAAAAGCAACGATAAAGCAGCGATATGTGATGGCTTGGGATGAGAACGTGTTGAGGACTCTCACCAAGGAGACAGGTGTTTGTGTCCTGAGGTCAAAGTTAACTTCATCTGATAACAACGTAGCTTAGTATGTTAGTATGTGTGGCATGCTGTGCTTGTGGCGTATGTGATGTATGTCACGTGACAAAAGATTGTGCCCCCTAAACCAGGTGTGTTCAGCCAGACTGTGATCTTTTCGTAATAACCAAGTGGTTTTTGTGCCTGAACCTAATCACATATTAACCACATCGTATTCACTACATAATAACATGCAGTTGTAACTTATCTGTGCTCTGTAATATCTTACTTATGTCCATTAGGTTTGCTGATCAGCACCTCAGATCCAGCAGTGAGCATCAGAATGTCAGATGAAGCCTCACATGGTTCAAACCTAGACCACAATTCAAACCCAGAGACGACCGCTGGCTTGAAATTAATTGAAAACTGCAATTATTATCAGATGTTTTAAGCTTTTAATAAGCTCGATTTAAACCTCTTTATATAATTAATAAGATAAATCAAAAAAATGCTCAGTGCTTTTTTAATTAAACTGCTGGTCAATTAAGAGATAATGATACAACTGCTTTGTCCACGAGCAGTTTACTGGGCAGAGAGACAGTTAAAGAGTTAAACTGAGATAATGATCAGATGTACAGGACAGACAGAAGGACAGCGAGAGACGGAGAGAAACAAAAGGAAAATAATTCAACATGAGTCGGTTCAAGTCTCGTACTGGTATAATCTGTGTGTGTGTGTGTGTGTGTGTGTGTGTGTGTGTGTGTAGCATCGAAGTGTGTGTACAGGGTTGCATTTCATTTTGTGTTGATGGATATCTGTGTATTTAGCTCTGTGTGTGTGTGTGTGTGTGTGTGTGTGTGTGTGTGTGTGTGTGTGTGTGTGTGTGTGTTTCAGAGACACAGAGGCAGAGTGCCCTGAGTCTCCATTACAAGGACAATATTTCCTGTCATATCTGATTTGCAGCAAGGAGGAGGAGAAGGAGGGAGAGGAGGAGGAGGGAGAGGAGGAGGAGGAGAGAGGAGAGAGATGACCGAGGAGCAGCAGAACAAACTGACGCAGAGAGAAGAATTGATACAAAATCTACCAAAAATTTAAATATATTAAATCATTTATATTATTGATACTGAATTTGGACAGCAGTTTTTGTTGAACAACAGCCTTTTCCCATTCTGCAGCTGTATCCCTCTGTAGTAGTTTCCATTGTTAATATTAGAGTCCACCTCTGCCATGAAGGATTTAAAGTCTATGTTTACATTAGGAATTCATGAGAAGTTATAAATGCAACCTTGTAGTTGCTTCTCTTGTCGGAGCAAAACCTGTCCTCATATAGTGGTTCGTGATATCCTATAAATTAGCACCCCGTGAACGACGTTACATCCTTAACGTACCATCACATTATTAACTTAAATTCACAGAGATTAGGTTCAAGCAGTTAAATCTTCTGTGGTTAGGTTTAGGTAAAGAACCATGGTCGGGTGTTGTTAGGTTTAGACAAAGTCCTGGGAGACAGTCACGATTTTGTGACCAAGCCATCGCTCTAACTTGCCTCCCCCTCTTCAAAGACCGCTCGGGATCGCTTCCTCGTTTACTCCAGTCAGCATGTTGCTGACGTGACTGCGGCCTTCCAAAATACGATAACCTCCTCCTACTGCCGGTGACATCAGTGCCGCCACATATCTAAACTATAGAATAGCCAGCCACTTTTGTACCTGTTTCATGGCCGATCTAACTAAAGTCTTTTCAAGGGGATGCTCCTTTGTTTACTCCTGATTTTCAACGTTCCCACTCATTTCATGGACAAAGTTTCAAAATGTTTCTGTGACTTTGAAAGGACCCATAATAACACTTGTTTTCTTGCTGCACTTGCCCAGTATTTTTCAGTCATATCAGATTTAAACTATATTCAAACATAACTGAAACTAGCTGGTATACATGGAGAAAGAGACAGAATGCAGAGGTACTGTACATGATGGTAAAATGAAAAAAAAAAAAAAAGTCACACATCGACGCGTATGAGAGCTACATTACGCTATAATAAGCTATAATACGGCCTATAAAAATAAATTTGCCGTTATGTTCCCTTAAATGGAGAGTTATCCATTGAAAATTACTGTGGCAATTTCACTACACAAGACTTTTCCGACATTTTCAATTTTATTTTTAAAAATGTATTTTATATATATATATATTATATATATATATATATTATATATATATATATATATATAATTCCAATATCCAATTCCATTATTTTGATTTTTTTTGTCATTTTATTTTTTATTTAATTGTTTTTTTTAATTATCTTTTTATTATGTTTAAAGTCAACATATACAGTGATTATACGTTACACTTTTTTTAATTTTTAAGAATTTTTATTTAAATTTAAAAAGAAAAATAAATCATCAGTGACAAAGCCACTTGCTCAGAACACTTTTTGTAACTGACAAAACACCATGTAAACAAATAAATAAACAAATAATAATAGAAAAGAAACAAACGAGCAGACGAGTAAACAACTAACTCTTCTCGTTAAAAAACAAACTAATGAAAACAAGACAAGTTAAATAAAAAAAAGCAAATAAATGAAAAAAAATAAATTTACTTATTTGGGAACCCTGGATTTTAACTTCACTGAGACTGCAACTTACTCCAGCTCACACTGTGTGTAGTATCTCTGGATCGGGTGGAAACTGGAGTCGAGGAACATTCTTAAATTAAGGGATATTAAAGATCTGAATGGGATGACTCATTAACACAGCTTAGTTATGTATTTAGTTTGAGGAAAGACGGGATAAGAGAGAGACAGAGGGAGAAACAAAGGATCAGAGCTGCTGTCGTCCACTGATACTTGAATTTGAGCTTTACAAATCAGCTGAAGGAGGTGTCAGCATTATAATGAGTGTGTGTGTGTGTGTGTGTGTGTGTTCCAGCCAATCACAGTCTAATTCCTGGCGAAAAGAGAGAGAGACATTGATGTCATGGATCAGAGCCAAGACTCTGCTCAGCAATTAGACCGTCACACACACATACAGAAAAAAAAAGAAACTGTATACTCTCTCTCTCTCTCTCTCTCTCTCTCTCTCTCTCTCTCTCTCTCTCTCTCTCTCTCTCTCTCTCTCTCTCTCTCACACACACACACACAAACACGCACACACTAAAGGCCAACACGTTCTCCACTCCATGGATTATGCATGTATTTATGCATAGCTGGGTTTATGCACGTCAGTCCAGACTGTGTGGAGTGTGTCAGTGTTCTCTCTGCTGGACCAAATCATGTTATCTGATCCACAAATCAACTTCTCTTTCATAGGAAATCACCCTGATCCAAGGACAGTGAGTGTGTTGGTGAGGACTGATTTTACTACACAGTCTCGAGTCTGTTAACGTCAAACAACGTGTCATTTTTTGGTCTTAAAAGCAGTTCATGGAGGAGGGAATGTAGGGAAAGAAATGAGGAGGAGACTAAAGGAAACAGAAAAGAAACGAGAGAATAATGTCTAATGACTCTTTAAGTAACTTAACTCAGATCTCCTGTTTGTCCTTTTCGTCTACTTCCTTTCTTTCATCCTGCCCTTCTCACATTTTCCTTCTTGTGTTCTTTCCATCTCCTCCCTCTCTTCCTCATCCCCATCCTCTTTTCAAATCATCCTCACCTTCTTTTCTCCTTTCCTTTGTCCTTTTCCCTCGTACACCCTCACCGCTCTCCTTCCATCACTTTCCTGTCTCCCTCTCCTCACTAATTATCCCTTCATCTTTACTCCTCTCCATTCTCACTTTCCTCCACCCTGGTTTTCCCCGTTTCCTTCTTTTCTCATTTTTCCTTGTTTTCATCGTCTCCTAGACCTCCTTCTCTCCCCTCCTTCTTTCCTCTCCTCTAATCATCCCCTCGTCCTTTCACTTCCATGGAAACGGACAGTCAATGAAAAAGGCATTCAGTAACCAAGGAAACTTAACACAGTGTGTGTGTGTGTGTGTGTGTGTGTGTGTGTGTGTGTGTGTGTGTGTGTGTGTGTGTGTGTGTGTGTTCTGTCTCCATGGGAAATGTGAATGGCTGGCAAGAGACAGAGGAGCGCTAATGGACACCATGAATGAAAGAAAGAAAGGAAAAGAGAAGCAAGTTCTGCCCTCTGAGGCTAAACCCCGTCGGACAACACGCAGCTTATATAATACTGCTTATTCTGTCTCATTCTACTTCACTCTATCCCAGATTGTCTTTTAATAATATAATGTAGACAAATATCTTAACATTCACTCTGCTGAGCTAGAGCTGGGACCAACAAAATGTGTCTGCAGCACTGAGTACCAACTGTTGAGTACTAACTGGCAGTGAATATCTGGTTGTGTCAGTGATCTGATTCAGATACTGTCTGATCGATCAGTTCCTGATTAGTCTTTTATCACAGCAGGCTGCTTCTGTTAAAGTCCAACTAAAGTAAATCACGTTTTTGTCTGCTGCATTCACACACCTGCTCTGAAAATCCCTTGTCGTATGTTCTCCTTTGATAACTGAATTACCGTCTCATGGCTGTATGTGTCCGTGCATGTCAGTGAAAACACGGATGCTTCACACACAGAAGATCTATACAATCAGCAGAAAAGCCGGAAAGTGTTTCATGCAACATTATAATGTCAAAGTGAAGCTGACCTTTCACCTTTTCTATATAAATTGTCATCACTCCATTATTACATCCTGTTAGACATTTGTTTGAAATTTTGTCATACTTACTGTAAGCAACATGTTTTGTGAGGTCACAGTGACCTTGACCTTTGCACACAAAATTCTAATCAGTTAAATCATGAGTCCAGGTGGACGTTTGTGCCAAATTTGAGGAAATTCTCTTAACAACTTACTGAGATATTGCATATATGAGAATGAGTCGAAGGCAAGGTCACAATGACTTTGACCTTTGACCACCAAATGTTAATGAGTTCATTGTTAAGTGTAAGTGGCGTTTGTGACAAATTTGAAGCAAGTCCCTCAAGTTGTTCTTGACATATCACGTTCACAAGATGAGACAGACGAGGTCACCGTGACCTTGACCTTTGACCGAAGAAATTCTCTGAAAGTGTTCTTGAGCTATCTCGCTCATGAGAATGAGGCACACAGACAGACATACCACAAACATATTGCCTCTGGCCCAGGATACCGTCAGTGCAGAGACATAAAAATCTGAAACCTGAAGTGAAGACATTTTGTTGTTTCCTGATGGCACCCCCTAGTTTTGCATTTACTCTCTGCTTAGTTATCTGTCTACATCACATCTATTTAAAGTCCTGCATATAGCAGCTACATGCTCTCCTGCTAAACTCTCCTTTTCATCCAACTTTCAGACATGAACACACGTCTTGTCTTGCACCTTCGCTCGCTGAACAAGCCATCAAACAAACATTAACCAGGGAAAAGTGCGTCACAGTTACTCTATAAAACATGTTGGAATTATATTTGAATACGAAAACGACAAGTGTCTGTGGAGCTGTGTTCAATCTATTCCCATATGACCAAAATTGAAGCTCAATTCTGACATGTTTCTGTAAATAGTTCTCTAATAAATGATAAATAAATGTTGCAACTTCTGGTCAAACCATATCAATTTCAGGTTATCATAACAGCTTTCAATTAGGACCCACCATTTTGGTACAAACTTCACCTACTTCAGGTTTGGACTGCGCCTATTCCGAGGACACATACGGATACAGATAATTTCATACGTTAAATAGATACAGACACAATAACGGTGTTCGCTCATCCCTCTAAATAAATTACTTTCCACATCTCCAAAAACAAGGTGACAAGTGTATATGATACACCCGTACAAGTTGTTTCATACTGACTTCCATAAATAATAATTTTTAAATTTGCTAGTTAACGAAGAAATCAGCTAATGACCAGAATATGAAAAATTTCAAATGAAAGGCAGTCCTACTTTTTCGGCTGTAATGATTGCTGGTTGTTGGCCTTAATGGTGATTAAACTCTCAAAACTTAACTGAGAAAGAAGAGAAGAAGGAAAAGAGAAAGAAAGAAATGGAATATAAAGGTATATTGAGTTGTGTTGAAAAGAAAAAATGAGAATAGAAAAGCAAGAGAACAACAAAGGTTAAGGACTGGAAGATGACGAAAGGAAAGCCTATGAGCAAACTTTGTATTTGACTCAATCAAAGCCTCTCGTCGACCTGTTGGTTGATTTTTATGAAGCTCAGTCTTCTCTTCACTGTACATGAGTAAATAACATATAACAGGCTCAGCTGAGCTGTGAAAATGTAAAATGAAATGGGGGGAAAAATTCAGCTGTCTGTGGCAATGTTTATTTTTCCCCCCTTACTGTAAATAATCGCAGCAATGTGGCGACGGCGTGTTCTGCAGATAAAAATTACAGAAAACAGCACAGCTGAACTTCAAAGTGCAACACAAACACAGAGAGAGGACGGAGGGGGGAGAGGGGGAAATAAAGAGAGGAATGAAAGAGAGAAAGGTATAGAGAGAGGAAAAGACGGATAGATAAAGAAAGAGAGGGAACATATTGCCACTGTGTCAATACAATATATATGCTAATCACGCCTTTAGTATATGTGCGAATTTCATTACACATAAAGGACTAATACAGTTGCGAAGAAAAACAGCGTGGAGTCCTAAAACCAATGACTGTCAAGGTCATTTACAGCAGAGCAAGAGTCAGACACTCCGGCAGAAACACCAGGAAATAAAAGACTAAACAGCTGCCAAAAATAAACTTAATGTTTAACAATGCCGTCATATGTTTAACAGAACAAGAGAGCATTAGGAACGTCATTAAATCTAAATATAATATTCAACAAAATACAAATAATGTGCTGAACACAACATTATTTCTTCCTCGTAGTTACTTAAATACAGAGGCCTGTAATAACATAAAGGCCATCTGAGATATCTTGATTAAAAGATGAACAAACACAACTTCCGACAGTCTATATAACAATTTTAAATTGGTTTATCAAAATTGTAAAACAGTTTCGTGCTAAGGTACTTTAAATGCTGATAGATCAATATATAGAGAGTGCTGAAGTCACGCCCCTTCCGGTAGAGCTCATGGGACCTTAGATCGGAAAAAATATGAATGGCAGTGAATGGGGAGAGAAATATTATCTTTTGTTCCCGTTTGAGTTGCGACATGAAATCTAAATATGTTGTTAATGAATTCAAACATAAATTTTAAGCTCAAGAAAGTCATACTTTGTGGTAAAACTGTTGAGATATAGTTTTTTGTGTAATGTGAAAAAGGCTGCTCATAAAAACCCACGTAGAGGAAACTTTGCTAACACCGTGTCCTAACTTAATGCGACGCAAGCTTACGTTAGTGACTAAACCAGTTTGACTGCACATTATTTCCTACGCGACTGTCCTATTTGCTCGTGAGTGACACGACACACGTCGCTATTTTGACCTGAAGTTTTGTCAGACGCCCCATTTTTATTTTTATTCTGTCACTCATGTCGAAAGAGCCACAATAGACAAGGAGTGGCTGATTTGTGAGGTTTGACAAAGTGACTCGGGGTGAGAACCTGTTGTGCTTGGAAATGCCCAAAGGGTTCAGTTAAAACACCAGGGATGCATGTGTTTTTGAAGAAACGTGACTTCGGCGCAGTGGCCGTTTGTTTGTGGGATAACAGGCTGTCTGAGATTTGGGCCTTTGGTCCAGTGGGACATTTCTTAGACGAATGGGGCTGATGGTGTTGCCCCGTTACTACTGGATAAACACATTCACTTTCCTTTTGTTTTCAGGGTAATTTACATTTTATTGTACCTGCGTGTATACACACACATGCACATTCACACACACACACACAAGTTGAAACTGAAGCACACGCTACAGAACCACAATATATATACACAGCGTAAAGGATTCACTAATTCATATGTATGGGTTTCAATGAAGCACTGAGTGTGTGTGTGAGTGTGTGTGTGTCCAGTAAGACAGCTCACAGCCATGAACTGTCAGTGTCGGAGCGTTTCTGTATGTGTGTGTATAAATGTGAGCAGAGAGGCTGCTGCAAGCCATGAGATGTCAACGTCTGTGTGTGTGTGTGTGTGTGTGTGTGTGTGTTTTGATTTCTATCAGCTTTCAGACGAATTCAACAGCTCACTACATCACTGTCTACCTTCCTCTTCCTCACTCTCTCCTCCTGTCTTATCACTTCCTCTTTAAGTCTCTCTTTCCAAATATCTTATTCTGTCTCTGTCCCTTTAAATGCTTATTTTTTTATTTAAGAAGAAAAAGAAAGTGATATTGTACGACTCCAGAGGCTACGACACACACCTGCTGTAGTTTAGGCTCTACTGTCGTTTTTCACAATAACTGACCACAAAAATATACCAAACCAATAGAGACAAAATAAATAATTAAAATTTAAAAGAAAGGACTTACAACTTCACTAATTAATAATCAATAATAGCAGTGGGTCAAACCATCATGTGTAATCTGATAGAGGCCACTCGTACTAGTTGACAAACCCACGCAGATATAGAGTTTTCAACAATCTCTGTGGGAGATATTCAACAGGAAATACAAGCAATTCTTTAAAAAACTAGCTCTACATTTTTTGAAAGAAGTGGACAGAAATGACTACAATATGAATTTGAAAGCTACGTTCAAAATATAATTTGTCTGTGGGGTATTTTGAATGAAGAGGACATTGAAAATTGAGGGGAAAGCTCAAGCATCAGGCACCCCAGCATCCTATGAATGTCCTTGTACACCAGGGCAGGTCAATGTGTTGTTTTATTTTGAGCTAACGTTCAGTTATGAGTCCCTACAGCTTTCATTATTAGCTCACTGCTAAAATACTAAATTATCCCACTTTCCACTTGTTCAAAAATGCAAACAGCCTCAAATTATCTTAAAATTAGCTTAAACTTAAAGTCGAACCATAACTGACATAATTAACATTCAACCTATTTGTTTGTTAACATGCTAAGTTAGCTAGCGTTAGTTAGCATCTTACCTTCGAGCAAACAAAGGATTTTTGTCGATCTTTCGATGGATTCAGCACGAGTGAGGTCTTCTACACTGTTTAATTCACAGTCAGCGTCTCTTCTTGTTCGTTTTTGGCTTCGTAAAAGGAAAAAATACAACCTGTCCTCCAAACGTACAACACATGCTGTCAGACTCAGGTTCTCTCTATGATCTCAATGATTGTTACACATATTACTGCTGTATAACTGACCCTGTTACATACAGTTAAATTTACTTGTATTTATTTGTCGAGCAAAATGCTTTGGTGATAACAAATCATGCCAATTCTGTTCATGCCAGTAAAGCTCTTTGAATTGAACTGATTGATTTACTGGTTAAAAAGTGGATCTAGGATATTTTCGTAAGAAGTTGGTGGAGACCAAAACAGAGCCAGAAAAAAGGGTAAATATCAGACTTACATTTATTTAGTAGCCAGGTATATGCTAACTAGGCAACTAATTGCTTACACATTCACCATATCAGCTGTGACAGGTGATAATTTCAATTTTGTATCCAAGGCCCAGAAATTAAATAAATCATTAATATTACTCACTCTTGAGATAATTTGTAATTTGTTAACAGTGGTTAAGGGATTAGATTTAATTACATGCATCAAAATGCCTTCTTACATCTGGATCACATCTGGGTAACTAATATTTTCAAAAAGCTTTTTGTTTGTCAGATTTCACATTTTTGATCTGTACGTTTTTTCAAAAATATTTATTTTTGAAGTGTTGATTTGACCCTAAAATGGGGAGAAAGAGATACATTTTCAAATGCGTATAAGGATGGACACAGCCTGTGTGTGTTTGCTTACTTTTATATCAGTGTGTGTGAGTGTGTTACACTGTGTATACTCCACCCAGGCCCAATGCAACCTGACGGGCCGGGCTTGGTTCACAAATGATGTTCAGGTTCAGGTTGTGTTTGGCCTACTTGGCCTGGTGCTTAATGTTTTACTCCTTGATTAGTATCTACTTCCTCTTTTTGTCACCTTTTCGGTTTGGCGTCAAAGTGCCAAGGAAATGGTGATGGCAGTGTAGAAAGGGTCGTCTGTGTGTTTCCATAGCTGCACTGGACGTATTGTCCGTATATTAACTGCGTCAGTCTCGGGTCGGGTTTGGATATAAGAAACAGAATGTCTGTCAGGTTCGGTTCCTACTCTCTAGGACTTGTGTTGGGTTTGGACAGAAATCTGTGGCCCGAGTCACAGTCGTGTGTGTGTGTGTGTGTGTGTGTGTGTGTGTGTGTGTGTGTGTGTGTGTGTGTGTGTTTCCAGCCTTTGTGTCTGTGTTTGTGTTGTGAGTCTGAGTGTGAGCGTCAGACCACATGCAGGGCAATTATTCCTGAAAAGAATTACCGCAGGGGCATTTAGTTCCTCTTTCTCATTCCTCCACACACACACACACACACACACACACACAAATAAAGATACAAACACAAATTCCCAGACAAACTGCAGATTGCCTGCATACACAATCACACACATAGACAATAAATACAAATACACAGTCTCTTTTAGAATATCACAGCCAGACTGACACTCTCACACACACACACACACACACATCTATGCAGGAAGACGCGATGTGGCGGCGGCGCATCGAGGAAGCGTGGCCGATCGACATTAATATTTATGGGCTGCTTTGCAAAGAGAGAAACATTGATAAGCTGCAGTTTTGAATATTAACACTGACTTTATTTAAAAAAATGCATTAAAGCAAAATATTCTGGTCAAATTAAAGAAAGAGAGAGACAGTGAGAGCGACGGAGGAGAGACGCCAGTGTGAGCGAGCTCCATTAACTGGAGGGAGGAGAGAAAGAGACAGGAAGTATAGCTGAAGATTTGTAAAGAATAAGGAAAGATTTATTTCCAAACAATGGTCTGTAAAGCGTCTGTCATGTCTGTGTGTTCAGTATGCAGCTAGAGTCAGAATGTGTTAGCCTAGCTTAGCATAAAGACTGAGGGGAAACAGCTTGTCTGGCTCTGTCCACTGTTCAATATATAGACCCTTTCACTGTTAGTAAACAGCTAACGAGTAGAGCTAGCTGCTAACAGCCACCACTGCAACTAACAGACTCCACAAATCCATTCAGCAGCTCCACCATCCAGAGTCAGACACACACGATTGATAACAGCTCACAACTCGCACCATCGGCTGAAGCTGCTCCACAGTGAGTGTTTCTGCTGGTGCAGACTATTTACTGGACTTTACCAGTATGTCACTGTTGCAAGCACGGCCGCTCTCAGCTTTCAATGTCCGATTGTAGACTACGAACATTTTTATCACATCTCGTCAACGAAAATGAGACAAAGATTTCATCTTAGTTTTAATCATCGTCTCATTTTCATCAAGGAACAAGGGTTGTTGAAGAAAACTTTTTATCATAGTTTTCATCAATAAAATTAACATTGCTACACTGTTATTAAAATAACTCGACTGACTTTTGGTTCGATATGGTTCACAAACAGCCGGAGTGAGAGTGAAAGTCCAGAGTAGCAAGGCCATAAAATAAAACAATGATTTTAAGTCCACGTTCATAATGAATTTAAGGACTAAGGATGTATAACTATCTGTGAAATGAATAAATAAAACAAGCCCAAGTAACAATAATGATTATAATAAGTAATAATGTGATTTATTTAATAGCACTAATAAACCCAATGTGTTTTAAATATAGAACAACCAGGTTCATGTATTTATAAGCAAACAATCTTAAATATTAGGCCGAAATATTTTTTGAGTGTACATGATAAACTGATTCACTTAACAAGACTGGTTTACAATTATTTTTGATGTGTTGTCAGAAAGCTAACAAACAAACTACAGCAGAGCTATTCAATTACTATTTCAACTGGGCTGCATTTCAAAACCAGATCATGTCGATGGGCCACATTGTTAGCAGCAGCGAGCAGCCGATCCATTTTTTTTTTGCATACATATAAATTTATATATAACATGATGCAGAAACAATAAAAATAGCTGTCAATGCAGAAGCATAATAAGCGACATTAACAGTATCTAACAACACACACTATCTCTCTACCAGCATCTCCCTCTCCTACACACACACACACACACACACACACACACACACACCTCACCTCCTGATGCTTTCCTTATAGGTCAGTTACACAGGATATAGTTTTATACAGTCTATAGCAGCAACAGTCATGTTTACAACAATAAAGTCACTATTTAAAACCCAATAATATCTGACTGGAATATAAATATTCCTCCTGACGTCACAACACTGAGTGAAGAAAGTCACGTTATGTCAGCATGAAGACAAACATCAGTATCAGTCATTCATCCTGCTCTCTGTCCCTCCTCTACTGAGGACACTCACTGTCTGCAGGTCGCTGCATCAGGTGCATGTTCAAGTGTTCGCCTACACACAGACAGCTTTCATTTAGTTTGTCTTTCACACTTTGCTGTTAGCACCGTGAGCGCGATGTGCTTGTGTCGACCACGATCATAAACCATAATAGCGGTGAATGAGAGACTGTGGACAGAGCAGATTGAAATACTTTATGTGCTGATCACATGTATTGATAAAGTATTGGCTTGGCTGGCAGAGGTTTTATTGCAATTACTCACAGTAACAAGCGTAGCTGTTGTTAACTAGAGTCATCTTGAAGTTATATTCCCTTCATCTGCATCGCGGCCTCACTGCTGCAGAATAATGATAGCCTACATGAAACTGAAACTTTAAAAAGTAACACCGATAATGGCGGAACTTACTGTTATTACGGTGTTGATTAAACTTGCCTTGGGTTGTTTAATACCGGGTCTCGGGCGTTTGATGAAGTCTCCTGGTTGGCCAGTGATAGATGCCATTACAGCCCGTCCAAGCAGTTCATGCCAGGCTCGAACAAACCCCCCACTGGTGATGGACGCATCGTCTCATTTGATGTTGCCCAGTAAGAATCCAGAATGTCATCGCATTATTTTTTGCTCAAAAGACGCAGGTGTCAAAGCCGTGTTGACAGGAGAAAGGCAGAGGAGAAAACCACAAAATCACCTGGGGCAGTGTGGGCGGGGCATCAAGGCCACTGTGGCCTTAGGGCAGATATTTTTTTCAAGGGCACGAGAGCCATGGCCCTCGTGGCCCTCGTGAAATTCCTGCCCTGGTTAGGATGTATCTTCAAATGACCCAAAGTTAACATGCATCCAAACACACAACTCCAGGGAAAAGTCTGGCTTTCTGCAACCCATCCACCACCTCAACCTGCCTCCTTACAGACTCACTCCTGCTTCTTTATTTACTGCCATCAGATCATTGCTCCTGTGATCGCAGCCTTTCTAAATACATGGGATATGTACGGATTTGGGTGCACTGCTCTTCATAGGAACACATACAAAAGATCTGTAAGAACAGCCTGTCGAGGTTGATATGAACATACAGAGACAATGGACAAAATACCAGTTTGGAAAGATTCATGCAACATTCCCACAGCAGAACCCAAGAAGCAGTGTCCCTGGTATATACACCACTTACAATGCAATTCAATCACACTGTGCAATTAGTTGCATTTAGTAGATTGAGAAATGAAAGCTGTGCGACAGCTGTCTCTCAGTGATGGTGCCAAATCATGTTGATTAGTTGGTGTCCGAAATCTTAATTTAGCGCTTGCTGTAGAATGAACTAATGAAGGCTTCTTACAAAGGGAAAAGTTTGGGTGAACAAGTGAGTGCATACTTTGTGCACAGAGCCTCTCCCAGCAGGACAGATATCAAGATTTGCAACAGTGAAAGTCACTATACCTCTCCCTCTGTCAGCCATTAGAGCATTACACATATTATACTGTTCTCTGTACACCCAAACAAATGCACGCACGCAACACACACACACACACACACACACACACACACACACACACACACACACAATGTCCTGAGTGCAGGATCAAGACGTTCTCTCTTGGCTGAGTGCCTGGATGAGACGAGGCTGAGAGGCAGCCACACACACAGACATATACACAAATTGCTCCATGACCTTGTCTGAATGCCGCACACTAAATACTGGCAGAAATAATAAGAGAGGAGAGGAGGGAGACACAGAGGGAGAGATGGAGGGAGAGGAGGGAGACACAGAGGGAGAGACGGAGAGGAGAGGAGAAATGGAAAAACAGACACAGGAAAGATGACAGGTGAAGAGAGACAAAGTAAAAGAGCAGGCAGAGGAATCTGAAGAAGAGGGTAAAGTACAAGAGGGATACAAGAAATGAGAGGAAGACAGAGACGCTCAAGGCAGGAGAAATTAAAAACAAGAAAAGACAAGTGAAAGTGGGCAGAGGAAGAGAAAGACTAAGTGGTGTCGCAAAAAGAAATGAGATTGCAGAGAGGGGAAAGACAAGATCAGCCGAAACAAAAGGAAACAGCAAATGATGAGATGGAGGGAAGAATAAAAAAAAGACACACGAGAAAGAGGAACAGGGAAAAAGTGGAAGAGTTAGGCGCTGATCACACAGAAAGCGTTTCAGCAGCTGGAGGCGGCTTTTTGTGATTGTTTTAAATGAGACGCTTTTTGCTCGCTGTTTTTGCATCACGATGCACCTTGTGTTTCTGCACAAAACACTTCCTGTCTGATCGGGGCCTAAGAGCTGGAGAAAGTGATGGAAAGACAAAATATAAAACTTAAAATGTGGATAGAAATAAAAGAAAGGAGGAGAAATTGAAGACAGATAAAGCCACAGGACTAGTATGAAGACAACAGGAAGTGAACGATGAAGAAATAACTGAAAGGAGGAAAGAGGAAGATAAAAGACAGACGGTCTGCAGCATCTCGACGTGTCTCTGAATCTGTTGACCGATACACATAAAAAGTCTTTATCAAAATTCCAGCTTGTATTTACACCTGAAGGCGAGTGTGTAACCTGCATCCATCAGAGGGGAATCGTGCGCTCCCAGCCTCTCTAACCTCCCCCCCTCTCCTCTTCTCCTCCCCACATCCTCCCCTCCTCCCCCGCCGGGCGATTACAGCGCTCACTTGTTGGGAGACGCCGGCTGTTGTGTGGTGAACAAGTCGCTCCTCTATCAGCGGCCCCCGTTGTCCGGAGCCGCCGCGCTGATTTTCATTAGCGATAGCGGCTCGCACAAATCAAAAAGTCGAGGCGCTCGGGGCGCCGCGACACGCTCCTTTAATTTCCTGTTGTGGGAAGACTGAAGGATTGTGGGGCAGCGGTGAGAAACAGGAAACACGATAAAGCCGCCACGTGGCCGCCTTTGGAGGTGGAGAGGGTGTGTGTGTGTTCAGGTTCCTGTTGTGGATGTGTGTGTTTGTAAAGTGAATTAGTTTGTGTGTGTGTGTGACAGTAATCAGGTGACATCCGAGGTCAGAAGCCTTCATAAGGAACCCGTGCAGCCGTGATGGATCTCTGACCCGCCCGCTGTTCGGTGCGTTTACCTCTGCTGCCATACTGCTCGCAGCAGCATGTTACCATGGCAACCATGCTATGCACTATTAGCAGACGGAGGTGGTTCTGGGAATCATCATCATCAGGCATCTCTGAAAGCGCAGATTAATGTTTTAATAATGTGAAACTGTATCGATCCTCGCCGAGAAAATCTCCTTTTTTACTCTCACTGATTTTCATTAAGAGCCTCCAGAGGACCATCGAGCTCCTGCTGCATCTGTCCTTAAAGTGACACACAGGTTAACAGGCCGGAGTGATGTGTGTGAGGATACATGAAGTCTCAATACTCAAGTCACACACACACACACACACACACACACACACACACACACACACACACACACACACATTAAAGCAGTCCTCTGTCATGTTTTTTTAATTTAAGGCCATTTTTTAACCCAGACACATCCTGTAAAATTCATCTAAATTCCCCTGAAACAACTGTCCAAGTCAAACCCAAAGTGTGGTTACACATTGTCTCATTTGAAGGGTAACAATCTAAAGTTTTTTCTCCCTCAAGTGCTCCTTTCAACACACTAAAATAAAAGGGTTTTTTTTAATCTTCGCCTAAATATTTTCTTGAAAAAGATGCTGCAGATGACAAGAACTGGGTGGTATTAGCTGGAAAACACAATGGCGCCACATCATGACACCTCCAGAATCCAAGGCAGATAACAATATCACAGAAAATTCACATTTTACATATGTTTTTCTGAGGTTGTGTCCCTGGCACTTTTAAAAAAAAAAAACAGGGTAAAACAATAAAGTGAATGTGTGCATATGAGTGAAAAACTAATCAACACAGACATAAATGTCTATTTAGGAGCTTACTGTAAATAAAAACACTGTGTGTTTATCATCTCTGTACATTTATAACAGTCTGTGATGACAATACAGGGTCAAAACCTGCTGTGGAGCTTCAGAGTATCATTGACTACAAGACCCATAAGCCTTAGTGGAGGTTGGCCAATTGCTGGCTCTTTAAATACCTTTAAACTACAGGAAAGGCCATAGCAACAGCACTGGAAGCTCCTATTGGCTCAAGTGAGGTGTCAATGCAAAGGTCAGGAGCTTGCCTCCATTTTGAGATATGCCGGTTGCCTTGTTTACAGACGAACAGAGAAATTATGAATAATATGTGGACAAGTATGAATGTTTAAAACAATGTAATGGCACCGTGTGGATATCGTGGATGTAATAATGTGTCTCGACTAAATATTATTAATATCAATATTAAATGAAATGGGAGCTACGTCAGCTGTGACTCCGTCCGGATAATATGGATCTTTGGATTATGAACATCTCATAGGTGAGTAACTGGTTATTGTCTGACAGAAGCGTTTATTGAGCCTGCTGTGGTGGTTGTGTCTTTAAATGATCAACATTAAAGGCACAGCGAGGAGCGTAGCATTCTAATGATATGTAAAATTCATACACACACACATGTACATTTGCACAACCACGTGCAAAGACTGCAAAAACACACACAAACAAACACACACACATTTAAACACTACTCGTGCTACACTAATTGTAAAATGGCCAGTGCCACTGTGAGTAATACCATGGCACTTTTTTTGTGAGGGGCGGAAGAATGAAAGAGAGATAACGACCTGCTGCTCTTTCTGTAATGGTTTTTAATTTAACATGCCGTCCAGGGAGCAGAGCTGCCGGCAAAAACACTGCAGCTGTGATGTCACTGGATCTGAGTTTTAACTTAAAACCAACCAGAAAGAACAGAAGTACAGAAAAAGTTCAGCCGACTGCAGTTTAATTAGAATTTCCTATTCTACAAGTTTTTAACCTGCGAGATGTGTTGTGTTTGTGTTGTGCCCTCCGAGCGTAATAAATACATGAGAAGTTATAATACAGGGAGCACAACAGATCAAGCTGAGTCTTTTCAGGTGAGAGACGGTTTGTTAATTAAAGGTCAGCTTTACAGAAACAGACACTTTTACAACAGGCAGCAGGAGCATTAAAGAGCAGAGAGAAACAAGCAGCGATGACTCTGATGCAAATGTGATGTAAATGAAGACGAGTGCAGACGCGTCCACCTGGGACTCTGCGAATCTGACTTTCACCAGAAACCTTACAGAACGCTTTGATTTCCCAAAACCACCAGAGTGGCAGAGGTGGATTAGAAGATTCAAGTGTTTCAGACCAGTGTTAGTAATGTGAACAGTTCATACAGTGATACCTGAGTACGTATAACGGACAGTGACCCTGACTGTTTCATGAGCTGGACTTCATTACAGTGGCTGCAGCACCTGAACGCAACATGTATGGATGTAACTGTAACTGTATGGCCTGTATATCCCTCGTCTTTTTACTTCCTGGGAGAAGAAATCTTGTAGGCCTTGTCTATATGTATCCAGATATTTTTGTGTCCAGATATTTTCTCTACATTTGGGCCTCTTGTCTACATGCAAACTGAGTTTTAAGTACCTAAAACTGATATTTTTAAGGTGCAGATTTACCAAAACTCCAGTTACTGTTTCTCTTTATGGACGTGTAAAACGCAGAGTTTGGAAAACGCTGACGAAACCTTTTCAAATCACGCGTGCTACTGTTGCTTTGTGTGATGAGCAAATGCTGGAAACAGCAACAATGGCGAACTACTGGTTTGCTAATGTTTTGTTAGCACTGCTTGGTCTAATCACGACTTTACGCTTAAACTCACCACTTCACAGATGAACAGAGACGCCTGCTGCACCCAGTGTTTTAGCCTGACCTCAGCATCCAGTGTTTAAAGTCCACTAGGAGCGGTCGGACCAGCAGATGATGGGACACTTTATCCATTTACAAAAATATCCAGATACGCATAGACAGGGCCTCGATAGGACCTTCTTGGCAGAATAAAGGATAAATAAATGACAGCAGACGCGTATCAGATAGAGCCTCAACTAACGGTTATTTTCATTGTCAGCTAATCTGTTGATTATTTCTCCGATTAGTCGACTAATCATTTTATCGAAAAATGTGTTAAAATGTTGAAAAATGTTGGTCTGTCTCTCCCAACGATGCCATCTAATGTCTTGTTTCACACTCACGCCAAAGGGTTTTAGTTCACCGTCATGGGAGAGTGTGTAAAGCTGAATGTAAGAAGCTGCAAAAAGAGTATTTTGGGATACTTTTATATGACTACCTGTGCTGGAGTGACCATGAGCAGTGCCGGCCCATGACATAGGCAGTATAGGCAAACGCTCGGGACAACGTCACCCACAGGGGGCTCCATAAATGGGGCAAGGAAAAAAAACCAAAACATTTATCTTTTTTACTAATACTATTACTACTTTTACTAAAAATTATGACATAAGGCTGCAATGTGCTTCGACTGTCGGTGACCACGAGGTACTTAAGTGGACGGTGATTGGTCACACACATGAGCCAGTGACGCACAACGCAGGTTGTAAATCTGTCACACTTGTATGTTTTCTGACTGTCTTTGCATGAGGAACTAAAAATTAGTAAAAACTTGTTAGCATATGTTGAGACGTCTCACTCGGAGCCAAAGTGCTGGACGGATCAATCCTCCTCAGGCTTCGCCACCAGCAACAACTAAACACAGCATGAACTGAGGATTCAGTTTAGCTAAAGAGCTTCTGTAAAGTGTGTATGTATATGCTGCGCACGCACACACACACACACACACACACACACAGATCCCAACATGTCCGCTGAGAGACATACAGAAAAACACATTTAGCCAGTTTCATTTCAATCAATGTATAAATATGTGAGTGTAAAGACTGAACCAACACACACACACACACACACATAAACCGACACACACACACACACACCTCGAATCACCAGGACCCTGCAGATGAGGCAGATGTAACAGTGCAGGAGGTGATTGTATCAGCATGTAAACTTCATTACACACACACACACGCAAACAGTCAATATAAATGTACCTGAAAACACACAAAACTATGCAAATACACATACACACACACACACAGTGAGCCAGATGTGGCAAGGTGTGTGTGTGTGTGTGTGTGTGTGTGTGTGTGTGTGTGTGTGTGTGTGTGTCTGTCAGGCTAAATCCAGGCTGTAATGGTCCATGCTAATGAAGCTAGCGTCGGGGCTAGCATGCCAAATCTGCTAGCAGACAGCGCCATTTGACTCCTCTAACTGGATTATGCAAATCAGACGCTCATCACAGCTCTGGGAGACGAGTGACACATAATTTATACCAGCGAAGAAGAGGAGCGGGCGAGGAAGGAGCGCTCATACACACACACACACACACACACACACACACACACACACACACACACACACAGAGGAAGAGACATGCCGATACACAGAGGAACACACAGCTATCTGTCACATTCAGACACACACCTGGATCTGTGTGTGTGTGTGTGTGTGTGTGTGTGTGTGTGTTAACAAAGCCACACACTTTCAGACAATTATATCAACACAAAACACATCCTGTAAATTATCCCCGATGAAGGAGAGAAAGTGGAAAAAGAAGTGGAGAAGGTGTAGAAGAAGAAAACAGGGAGGATACGGAGTGATTACAAAAGAGAAAGAGAAGAAGAAGGAGGAAAGTGAGTAAAGGAGCTAAATTATACGAGTAAAATGAGAGAAGAAGACGAGTGACAGATTAAAATTGGAAATCTAATGTGCTCCATTATGTCCGACCATCTTACCATCTCTTCTTCATCCCTTCTTTTTCTTCTCTTCTCTCTCTTTATTCCCAACACTTTCCCAAAGTTGTTCCTTCTCTGTTGTGTCCTTTCCTTACCTCCTTCGCCCTAATCCCTCTTCTCACTTTCTCTTTCCATCCTTCCTTCCTGAATCCTTTCATTTTCCTTCCTCTCCTTCTGTTGTCTTCCTTTACCTGAATCCTTTCCCTCGCTTCAGTCACTCCTCACATTCGTTTAATTCTTTCCTTTCCTTCACTCATCTAACCTTCCTCTCTTCCTCTCTCTTTTGCTTCCCCTCTTCCTTTCATTCCCTTGTTTCCTCTTCACCTTTTCTCATCCAGGGAATCTCCTTTCCTAAATCTTTCCTTTTAGTTTCTCATCCTTCCATTCATCCCTCCTTCTCTCTTCCTAATACCTGTTTTGTCATCCTTTTTTCTGCCCTTCCTTTACCTCCTTTGCCCTCATCTCATCTCACTCTCTTTCCATCCCTCATTCCTGAATCCCTTCATTTCCTTTCATTTTTCTGCTTTCCCCTCCCTTCTTGTCATCCTTTTCCTGAATCCTTTCCCTTCCTTTGCTCACTCATCCTCTCCTTTATTTCCTTCATTTCCCTCCCTCCTTTAACTCTCTCTTTTTCGTCTTTCCCTTATTTCTTTTTGCATTAAATCTCTCCTCTCTTCCTCTCTCCTCTTCTGTTTCCTCTCTTCCTTCTATCATTTGGTTTCCTCTTCACCTTCAACTATCCAGTGAATCAACAAGAATTTAGTTTTTCATCCCTCCATCCATCCCTCCGTCTCTCTTTCTAACGCCCTCTTTTCCTCTCCATTTCTTCATCCTTTCTTCCTTCTTTCCTTCTCTCCTTTGTGCCATTACTTTATCCTCTCTCCTCTCCTGCCTTCCTATCCAATTCCCTTCTTTTCCTTTCTTTCCTCATTTCCTTTTCTCCTTCCTCCTTTGCCCAGATCCTTCCTCTCGTTTCCTCTGCTTCCTCTCTATCATTCCTTCCTTCTCTCTTTCTAAAGCCCTGTTTTCCTCTCCATCCTTTCTTTTTCATTTCCCTCCACTCTCTTCTTCTCCTTCTGTCCGTACTTCATTCTCCACTTTCTCCTGCCTTCCTATCCGATTCCTTTCCTCTCTCTTTCCTCATTTCCTCTTCCTCTCTGCCCAGATCCCTCCTCTTGTTTCCTCTCCATCACCCCCTCCCTCCTTCCTCTCCTTCCTCTCCTTCCTACCTCCTCTAACTCTTTAACACACTCGTCAAAGTTCGCTGTAATTCGTTACAAAATGAGTCAAAGCTGGTACAAAAGATGACAGGGAGCTGAAGGGAGGGGGGCACCCAAAGGTGGCAGGTGTAAGGGGGGGTTGTTGGTGAAGAAAACGAGAGAGGTAAAGGAGGAGGGGAGGAAGTTATGCTGGGAGGCAGAGTAGTAAATTGTTCCATTTTTGCAGGTAATCTAAATGCTAACTAGAGGCAACTTATCACCAGAATGGATTTCCGACCATCTGTTCAAATAACAGGGGATTTGTCCGGTGGCAAGCGCAAGAATGGGATGATGGCGGGAAGATTAGGCAACGGTGACGGCGACGCCGCGCTCCACGTCTCTACAGTCGCGGCTTCTGAGAGGAAAAAAAAAAAAACTCAAAAAGAAAAGAGAGAGGGGGAAAAAAATGTATTTTGTGCAAACAAGAACAGATGACGCCCTTACAATTACACCTGTCAGGAGCTCCGCAAAGCAATCGATCTCTGAGGCAGCCGAGCGACGCTCCCTCTCTCTTTCTACTTCATAGCAAAATGATTTTCTCTCTTTTTTCTTCCTCCCCCCTCCCTCCATCTCCAACTCCCTCTCTCCATTCCCTCCCTTCGTTCTCAGCCTCTTTCCATCGCGCACTCTTCTTAAACAATTTGCAGGAGAAAATGTTTTCTTGATACGCGACAAGATGACGTCTCACTTTTCACTCTCTGCTGGAGTGAAGACAGAAGGGAGGAGGAGGAGGAGGAGGAGAGAGGAAGGAAGACACAGAGGGAGAGAGGAGGGGAAACAGAAGGAAACATGAAGAGGGACGTGGGCAGGAGAGGAAGGAAGGAAGGAAGGAGTGAGGAGACAAGGTGAGAGGAAAAGAGTGAGGAGAGAACAAGAAGAGGGGATGAAAGAGAAGTAGGGATAAAGGAATGGAGGAAGTAAGGGGGGAGTAGCAAAACCAAAGGAGAAAAGCAGAAGAGAAAGAGGGCGTAGATGAAGGGATGGAGGGAGAGGAGAGAAGAGGAGAGGAGATGAAGGAATCGAGGGATGATGGAGAAGCAAAACCAGAGGACATGAAAAGAGACATGGAAAGCTGAGAGGAAAGTTGGAGGAGAAAGGAGAAACAGAAGAGGAAAGAAAAAGAAGAGGAGTGAAAAAGAAGGAAGGAAAGATGGAGGAAGGTAAAAGGAAAAGAGATTTGAAAGAAGAGGTTTAGAGGAAAAGGAAGGAGACAAGATGAGACAAAAGTTGAGGACAGAGACGAGAAGAGGACAGAAGGAAAGAGGGGAGAGCAGACGAAAGAAAAGAGTAGTGGAGAGAAAAGAGGAGACAAAGGGGGGAGGACAAAAGATGACAAAAGGAAAAATTGAATCAGAGACAAAATGAGAGTCAAGGAACAAGGACAAGAGACAAAGGAAGGGAGGAAAAGGAAAGAGTAGAGGAGAGTAGATGAAAGCTGAGGACAGAGGAGAGAAGAGGACAAAAGGAAAGAGGGCAGGGTGGGGTAAAGGAATAAGAGGAGAGGAAAGATGGAAAGAGGACAGAAGACAGGGATGGGGAGGGGCGGAAGACGAAAGACGGAGACAAGATCAGGACAAGAGTTAAGGACAGAGGAAGGGAGAAAAAGTAGAGTCGAGGAGATGAGATAAAAGTTGAGGAAAGAGGAGGGAAGAGGACAGAAGGAAAGAGGGGAAGGAAGGAAATGAAAGGACAGACACAAAGAGGACAAGAGAGAAAGGGTCAGAGGGGAGAAAAAAGGAGGGAGATAAAGATGAAGATATACGGAAAGGAAAAAGAGATCTGACAGATGTTTAGAGGAAAGGAAATAGAGGAGAGGAGGATAAGGGAGGGAAGAGGAAAGAAAAGAGTAGAGAAAAGGAAAGACGGAAAGAGGAGAGGAAGGAAGGAGACAAGGACACGGGAGGGGAGCGAAAAGGACAAAGCGGAGATGACAGAGGACAGAGGAGAGTAGAGGATAGAAGTAAAGAGGGGTGAGGAGATAAAGGTAATAGGAGAGAAGGACAGATGAGGGGAGAGAATAGTAGACAAGGAAACTGGAGAGGAGAGGAAAGGTAGAAGGAAACAAAAAGAAACAGGAGGATTCAGGGAGAGGAGGTCAGGAGGGAGGAAGAAGGTGAGGAAGAGGGTGAGGAGAGGAAAGGAAAGAGTAGAGCAGAGGAGATGAAAGTTGATGAGAGAGGAGACGAGAGGACAGAAGGAAAGAAGGGAGAGGAGATGAGAGAAGGACAGATGAGGGGAGAGAACAGAGAAGGAAACTGGAGAGGAAAGGAAAGGTGGAAGGAAACAAGCATAAACAGTAGAGTCTGGGGAGAGGAGGTCGAGGAGTTCAGGAGGGAGGAAGAAGGTGAGGGAGAGGATGAGGAGAGGAAAGGAAAGAGTAGAGCAGAGGAGATGAAAGTTGATGAGAGAGGAGAAGACAGAAGGAAAGAAGGGAGAGGAGATGAGAGAAGGACAGAGGAGGGGAGAGAACAGAGAAGGACATAGGAGAGGAAAGGAAAGGTGGAAGGAAACAAGCATAAACAGTAGAGTCTGGGGAGAGGAGGTCGAGGAGTTCAGGAGGGAGGAAGAAGGTGAGGGAGAGGAAGAGGAGAGGAAAGAAGGAGGGTGAGGAGAGAAAGAAGGTGAGGAGTTGAGTCTCCAGTAAAAAGAGAAGTAGAGACAAAGATGTTGAGGAAGAAGTGAGAGAGCGGAAGAGTAATTAATGGAGAGAGACAATGAATGAAAGAGGGACAGGGAGAGAGGGATGAAGGGGGAAGAATAGTGGGGTGACAGAGCGTGCAGTTTACTGGCCCAGGAAGTGTTCTCAGGCTGCGGGCCAATCGGCTTGGCTCGTTCCCCCAGTGTCACTAACAGCCCATTGGCTGATGAAAGCCGGCCTTTATTCGCCGTTTCAATCGACGCCTCACACCATCAAAGAAGAGCCGTTTATCTTTCCCTTCCATCGCCCACACACACTACTTCCCCCTCTTTCTATCTCTCTCCCAGACTCTCAATCCATCTCTCCTCTCTCCCTCTTTCTCTCTCTACATTTACAATTTGTCTCTCTGTCTCCAAAAATGCCTCCACACAAAGGACGAGGACAAATAAAACCTCCAGGTTCAGACAAACTGAATCTAATTCCTCCAGGGTTTCTCTTCGTCCTCACAACACTGAGGCCGAGTGTCGACAGAGGATTTCCACCTTAAAACAAGACTTGGTTTTACTTCACCAAAAGCCCACATTCCACATATCAGAGATTATACTTCATGAATTTACCCTGAAACTGAAGGACAAATTCCACCTTAACAGCAGGTCACTAACACACTCTGACTACAAATAACATCCCCCTTCACACGACAGGCTGTTCTCACAGACTGTTCAGACATATTCCTAAAGTAATGCACCGAAATTCGTACATATCCCACATGATTCGACAGACTGCAATCCTATGACGAATGCGCTAATGGCAGAAAACGAGGGAACAGTCCTGAGCACGTGGTGGCAGGTTGAGGTGATGGATGGGTCACAAAAAACAAACCTTTGCCCAGGACTTTCCCCTGGAGTCGTATGTTCGGATCTGTGTGAACTTTGAGTCAATTCAGGGTACGTCATCATTATGTTTCTTTTCCTAAACCTCTGTAACTGGGGCGCCAATTCGTAGGATATACGAACCACTGTTTGAGGATATGATCACCTCAACGTAGGCTTTGCTGATCCTTAACAAAGACCCGCAATAGTTCACTGTAAGTATAAGTGGCCGTACACATGCCTTGTCTTTGACCACCTGGGAAACGCTAGGTCAGGCACTGGGTGCTACTTTTGTGCCTTTTCTGTGCCAGTTTTCAAGAACACGGCAGCAGGTCGTGTCTAAGGTTGCTAAGTTACCTTCACAAGCACTGTGTCATCGTCTGTTCACCTGCACTAACATGATCAACGTCTCCGTGTTTATCAGACTGAATATTTACAGAAGGAGGCAAAGATATCTGTCAGCTGTGATTGGTTGTTCCTCATCACAGGACATGGGGTGCCCCCTGCTGTGTTCCAAAAGTTGAACTCGGTGTATTTGCAGGCGCAACCGTCATGCCCTAAAAAATAGGCACTAGTGAATGCATGCGTGCCACAATGACATCGCTTTGGTATTTGAGTATGCCTGCTGCGTGTCTACATTGAAAACAATTCATTTGAGGGCGCAAAAAACGCGGCATGCGTACGGCTCCTAAAACTGGAAGGCCACATATCCCCTTCATTGTAAATCTTTAAAAACATGATGAGACGGTGTATCATAGTCAACAACTCTCTGTGCTTCTGTACTACTTATCCCCCACCTGCAATGCAGTCTTGGGATCCCTCCCCAGATGACTTCACTGAAACTAAGAGCTCACGTGACCCCTACGACTCTGCAAGGGTTCCCACCCACACAGGTTTAATAGTCTGCAACTTCGTACCAGTCATTTAGAACTGAAGAAGCTTCTTGGATGAGAGTTGAAACGTCTTCAAGAAACGCAAGTCCAGTTGCCTGCGATATAGCACTTATGACTACCATGACCTGGATGACTGAGAATCTCCACTGACCACATATCCCCTCGTGCAAATGGTTAAATTCAGAGAATGTACCATAACCAAGCAAAACTGACTTTACTGAAGGTGTTTTTCTCTTTTATCAGACAGTCAAATGTCACCTCAACAGCAGGTCTGTAACACCAGCCTTTGTTCAGATTTACAACAGACTAATGTGGGGACAGCTGTGGCTCAGAAGGTAGAGCAGGTCATCCACTAATCAAACGACTGGCGATCTCTGGTCCCTCCAGTCACCATGTCGAAGTGAACAAAACTGGAATATACTTCACAAAAGTGTGTGCCGCTAAATGAAGTCCCCAACAAATGCCCCACTTGATCCTGTTTGAGTAACACTGGCTAAAACATAGTTACCAGCTGTTTTGTGGAATCACAGAACTATATTTGTGATGTGTTTTTAAAGATTTACGTCTTCAGTAGGAACAAATGGGCTGACAGCCACAGACAGGAAGTCAGGAAGTGCTGATAGACGGAGTAACACCTTGCTTGTTTACGTCTTTTCACAGAAGTTGTTGACAGTAGTAGAAATACAGAATCTAACGGTATCCTTAAAATAAAAACTAGTTTGCAGATTTTTGTCACTCGTGAACAGGAACAAAAAATAGTCTAAAAACTTCACACATCTGTTTATTATTACTGAGATTCATGCACCCATTCTCATGCTGTGTGGGAAGTCAATAATATTTCCTCTCTGATTCATTTAACCCAGTATCACCACAGCCTCTCTGGATGATGGACTGGTGTGAAGTACTGCAGTATTTCTGTGGAGTGATCGAGCTGTTTCCGTCTTTCTTCTCTCTAATGTGCATCATTACTCAGCGCAGCACCGACTGGAAGACGGACGCTCTCCGTATTCACCTGTTTAGCCACAACACTGAACCGCCTTACGACTCGCTGCATGAACACATGAATCAAGTAATTCCATCGGCCCACAACTAACGGCATCCTGTCACATTTCGAGTGTTTAAGAGCACATGTGTGAACGGGGCAGAGTGTAGTGGATTAATGTGAGAGTGAAGGAGAAGCATGATGTTGCAGCTGAATATTTTTTGAGACATCTCTGCCGTCTCATCGTGGCTGCTGCATCAAGTGCAACTACATGTGGTGATAGAATTCACTGCTCTGGCCGATGTTTGGATTAATATAAAACCAGTCTGAACATTTTTTTACACTGGCTAAACCCTACTCACTATGCACAAATTATGGAGCCTTAGAGCTCCCAAAATATCATGAATTTTTCCATCATTTGCACACAAGAAAATTTGTTGTACAGTTATTAGCCTGTGCAAAAACATGATGTCATGGAGGAGAGCTATGCAGGAGATAAAATGTAAATACCGTAAAACTTCTATTAATAGCTCAGGCTATTATTTGAATAAATCACTGAAATCAACAGGCCCATATTCGGGACAGGCCTTTATTTGTCAAAATATGTAGCCACACTAGGCTAGTAAAAGAGACTGAGCGTTTAATTGGGACCAGACTTTTAGCTGAAGTTTTATGGTGCTCAAGTAAAATACAAGTACCTCAAAACTGTACTTAAGTACGGTACTAGAGTAATGTACTTAGTTACTTTACAGCACTGACTGTAGCTGCAGTGTTGATGTGTAACTGACGTCTTTGAGTCCCGTCAGTTTCATGTGATGATACGTTAACGTCACACCGAACTCTTTGGAGTTCTGAATTTGGTTTTCTGAATGTTAAGAGGTGAAGAGATGAAGGAAAGCCAACAGGAGTGAAGCAGTTTTCAGTGTGTGTGTGTGTGTGTGTGTGTGTGTGTGTGTGTGTGTGTGCTTGTGTGTGTGTCAGTTTCTTAATCTAATAGCATACAGAGGAAATAGAGCAGAGCTGGACATCCTTGACACACACTGACTCAATACCAAGACCTAACACTTTATCATCTGCAGTACCTGGACATGCTGTCTGTGACTGTGACTCCGGTGTGTTTGTGTGTGTGTGTGTGTGTGTGTGTGTGTGTGTGTGTGTGTGTGTGTGTGGCCCTGGGCGCTGTGAGGATGGGCAGTAGTTATTAACCTGCTGCCCAATTTCTGTCACGGCTGCTTTGTGGCTGCGAGCAGAGAAGTTGAGTGTATGTGTGCGAGTGTGTGTGTGTGTGTGTGTGTGTGTGTGTGTGTGTGTGTGTGTGTGTGTGTGTGTGTGTGTGTGTGTGTCAACTGTGGAGGGACTCTTCCTCAGTGAAGTTATTACCAGCGCCCCACTCTAACAAATGACTGAATGAATACCACTAAAGGAAATGTGTGTGTGTGCGTGTGTGTGTGTGTGTATTTGTACAAAACACATGGTGACACTGTGCCATTAAAGGAGATTTATGTAAGTGATTATAAGTCTATGAATGTAACAGATGGTCGAGTGTTCTCACTGTGTATATATTCACATATATATGTAGAGTGTTTCTATGTGCATACATACATATATAGATAAATGAATAAATAAATAAATAACTGACAGGGATAAAGGAGCCCCGCCCCAACCCTACCTGCTAACAGAGCATGAATCATCACTACTGTTGCTATGGTTACCTGTGCTTTAACATACCTTGAGCACTGATTTTGAACAGTGGTCAAACTGTATGTCTGAGGTGTCCATGTATGTTGTTTAAGTATGAACTCGTTGCCTTCACCATTTTGTTACATCTGTAACGCTGACAGGAAGTGACCACCACGAGACGGCGTATCATCTCTAGTCAACAACTCTTTGTGCTTCTGACCAGTGCTGTGGCTGCTTTGCTGAATGACATGCTATCATCATGCAGAGACTCTCGTTCTTCAGTTTGGAGGGTGTGTTCTGCTGCTCTACCATAGACTTTGTTCTCTGCTGGGTTAGCTGCTGATGAGAGTCTGTTGCTGCAGAGTGGGATTTGTTCTTTGGCTCAGAAGTGTGTGTGCTGTGCTACTGGAGGCCTTTGTGCGCTGCTGTGTTAGCTGCCAATGGGGGTCTCAATGCATTGCACTCAGTCTTTGTCTCTGGGGAGGTAGAACCAAATAATAGTGCCATCTATTGGCACTGTAGGGCGGAGTCAAAAGTTTCACCCAACTAAAAACAAGGCAACGGTGGAGGAGGTTGTCATATTCTACCTTTAAACAGAGGCAGCGTTGCAGATAGCTGTGATTTGTGCAGCCATTATACATCCAGACATGCTGACTGAGAATTATTTTCACTATTCTCAATACAGATTACTATAGATGATGTTCTGCACCAACCAGCAGTAGTAGTCTATGAAATAATGTTGCATGTGTGCATGTAATTCTGACTCTTTCATTCAGTGACATTACAGCTCATTAACAAAGCTCATTAGCTCCTCATGTAACATCAGGGTCAAAAAGTTTCTGACCGCCCTCCAATCAGGACATCTTTGCAAGCACAAACTCAGACTGGAGCACAGGACTGTTTCTGACACCACTCTGCAGGATAAAACATGTTGCAGTATTTGATCTTCAATCTCCCACCAAACCCCCAAGGAGCAGAAAAAATATTTATCTGAAGATTATTTCAAAACTCTAGGGAGCTGTCTGAGGAGGAGGAGGGGGGAGAAATGAAAAAGAGAAAATCCTCCTCTGACATGTATCATTCAGTGTCTCTAAATTATGAGAATCCAGCCCTGTAAAAATATTATTATGGTGTCCACGGAGGACGAGTTCCCTCCTGTCCTTGAAAAAGCAGCAATATTAGTTTTGATTTGCTGCTATCAATCATTCTGAAAGAAAAGCTGTCACAGTTTTTCAAACTGACAGAGATGAAACTCAGCGATCCAAATGCAGATCGCAGACAAGAAAAAAAGTTAAAGACTGTCAGCGTTATAAAGATTTTATCCCCAGCGCCTTTGTTGAGTTTAGTCACACGAACATTGCCGATATATCAGTCTGGCTATGAGCAAAACTGTGTGTGTGAGTGTGTGTGAGTGTGTGTTTTGATGCTCCCATAACCATTACTTGCCACAATGGAGCAGAAAGGCTGCCGGTTTATCTTCTGATCAATGCTGCGAGCTGTCAAACACACACGCACACACATTTATACTCTTACCCCCTCTCGTTCGCCCCATGCGCACTCTCTAACGCTCTCTCTGTCTCTGAAACACACACACACAATTTTACTGAGACCCCTGCAGTGAAAAATGTAGTCATGTGGATTGCGTTTGTGTGTGTTTTCCCCCCTCAAACAGACTGTCAGGCTGTCAGGCTGAAACGTTCTGACAGGCTCGGCTGGAGGAAACTCGGCGGCGTCATGGAGACCAGCGAGAGATTAAACTGCATAACAAATGTCCATTTACACTCCAAAGCCTCCAGTTAACGTTCACTTCATCTCAACTGATGTTCGACACCCGAGACCTCGATTGCCTCAACGCTCATTAACATCTGAATTATGATTTCTGTGTCTTTATTGTTAGGGTGCGCTGACCTTTGACCTGCTCAGCATTGGTTGGTGTAATATTATGACGTAAGCCATGAGATGTAAGTTCAAGTAGAACCTCAAGTCTTGATACAGCCTGAAGTCCTCGATGGTGAGTCGGGTTTCAGCTTGATTTCAAAAAATTCGAAGGAGTTCTTCAATTAATTCTTCCAAATTCATTCTCTACCTCGCTAATTAAGTCTAAAATTCTTGAGGTCAAGTCTCTAGACCTTTAAGAAAAGTCCAGTCTCAAGAGAATCACGAAAAGTCGAAGCTCAAGTCTTGTTGAAGTCTCTCGAGCCCTTAAATGCTTAAAAGCAAGTATCAAGCCAGACACAAAAAGTCAAGAATAAGTCTGAAGTCTTGCTCCTGGACTGTATAAAATAATGGATGTAGCTAATATCGCGTTCAAGGACTCCCACTGTGAAGCCTTGAGTTTGGGATTCCTTGGGTTTTTTGCAGCAAGAAGTGACCATGTGTGAACGAGAACGTGGAGCTGTAGCAACACCTTTAATCAAGTGTCCCAGCCATTAAATATGCGGAACTTTAAGCCTTAATAAACGTAAAGTAAGTTATATCAAAATTCACCCCCCTAAAGTTCTCATGAATGTTCAGTTAGCAATAGAGACCCAAACAGTTTTTGTACCAGGCTGTTGGACATTTTCACATGGGGGTCTATGGGGATCGACTCGCTCTTGGAGCCAGCATCAAGTGGCCATTAGAGGAACTGCAATTTTTGGCACTAGCCCGGAAGTTGCCACTTGGTCCTGCCAAAGAAAGTCTTCACTCAACGTCCTAGAAGAGTCCAAATCAGGTCTCAGTTCTTGTCAAAGTAAGCTATCAGCGTTTTAGGGTAAGTCAAGTCTCGAGTCAATCAAGAAGAAACCAAGTCAAGCCTCCAAGTTTGTCAAAGCACATCACAAGTGGCAGAAAAGATCATGTTTACACCTAAAACACCCAGTGTGGGGGGCAATATGCTGGAAAGAAAAGCAGCGATGTCTCAGTAAAACACAAAAGGCTTTCCACGCCTAAAAAGCTGCTGGAGGGAGTGGCAGGTTTCTAAAAATCACTCATGTTTGGTAGCCAAGAAAAGCTGCTGTAAACACAGGAATGACTCTCTACACCACAACCAGTTGTTGTTCGCTGGTTTCAAACAGAGGCCTGCAGCTCATTTGTACCTCATGAGAGGTACAAATAGAACATATCAGGTTTGCAGAAACAAACAATGCCAACATTTCATTGTCTTCTTGCTACTGGGCCGCAAAGCAAACTGGACAACCAATTAAATCTGTTAAAAGAATGTGTCATAGGGAGCAATGTGGTCAACCAAAAATCCTCAGTGACATAAAAAGTTTCTGACCCTTCCTTGCTACAAGTTGTTCTAAGACTCCCATGTATTTTGAAAGGCTGCGATCACGTGACCAATGCGCTGGCACGAGTAAACAAGGAAGCAGATCAGAGCAGACATGTAAGGAGGGAGGTTGGGGTTGGGGTAATGGATGGGTCACAAAACTGCAGGCTTTACCGCAGTACTTTCCCCTCTTTAATACTTTCATACAAACTGTTGTGTCTGCATTTTCATAGGGGGATCCTTCAACCATTCTATCAGGATACTTTACCTGAGGACTTTCCTTAATCACTCCTAAGCTAGGACTTCTTGCTAGGAATGTTTCAGCTAACTTAGAGCTTTCTTAGAGAGCTCACAGAATGTTTGTGCATATGGCCCCTAGTCTCTGACTTGTGAGAGACACAAAGCCCTGAGGTATTGTCAGTATTTCAATTTCTTGCAAAGGTGGAGGCAAACTGTTGCCTTTATGCGCATCCAGTAGACACAGAGACACATGATCTTCCCATTGGAGTTGTGTTTGTGTCCACCGAGGTCAAACACTCTCTCTCCTCATATCTGTGGATACATCTCCACCAACTCCTGAGAAAAACATCCATGTCTTCAGTTCTATTATTTCCATAAATGTGCTCAAACACAACAGAAATGTGCCGAAGGACTCGGAGGAGAGCCTCAGCCCACAGAGTGACTTTCAGTAAAACTCAACTCAACTGCGCAACGAAGAAAATGTCAAAACAGTTGATATATAAATGTTTTCCTAAAGTGGTGGGAGCACGTTCAACGTCGGGATGAGAGACGCCGTCCTGAAACTAGGACATCCTCTGCCACCAGAGAGGCTTCAAACGGCTGCTCACACATTTATTCTCTCTTTGACAGTTAGCTCTCTACATCTGTTCATAACTGCTACTCACACACACACACAGATACACAGGTTGACGTCAGTCCACAAGTGCTTTTGTGCAATTAATCTATGCTGCTCAACGCACACACACACACACACACACATACATTGGCATCATGCTGCTCGTGCTGCTGCAGACTCACCAGGTGGAGAGTTTGCCTTACAGCGGTGGGGAACGCAGCCAACACTCAGCGTCCCTCTAAGATCTTCTGCCTCGATCTGTCGCTTTTTAAAGGGGAGGGAGGGAGTTCAAATCCCCACTGCATCCCCGCTTCATTGAAGGATAATAATAACTTAGGTTTTGTTCCACAGAAAGTTACTAAGAGGGAGGAGATGCTGAGAGAGCAGAGAGGACGTCCTTCAGCTGAGTGACTGCACACTGAAATCCAGAAGTCTTCAAACTGCTGGAAAAAATACTTTCCTGCCTCTAACTAACAGATCGGCTCTAATGACAGAAGTCTTGACATCTGAACAAACTATTGTTGCACTGGACAAAACCTAGCTGAGTACATCACACTTGGATTTGGTTTCCAAACTCTAGTGCAAAAAAATCATTTTGAATCACAGGAGAAAAGAAAACAAAAAAAGTTTCTCTTTAGAAGGTGGAGCGGATGGTGGTGAACAAATTAGAGCCCTGCAAATGTCATTGTCACATTATGTACTTAACGTTTAGTTATGCACGTTAGGTTCAGGAAAAGAAACAACTCAGAGTTCACTTGGTTTCACAAAAGACGCAAAAACCGGTCTCATTGTGGAAAGTCCTGTGTTTGTTTGACCCATCCATCATCCCAACCTGGCTCCATATGCAGACTTTCACTCTTTACACTAATTCTTTGTTTTCTCCGTTCAGCATATTGTTCACATGACTGCAGCTACTTTTCATAGGTAAGCGTATGAACACTGCGTGAGAACAATCTGAAACATCTTTTTCTAACCATAACTTAGCGTTTTTTGTGCCTAAACCTAACCACAGTGTGAAGTTTGGAAATGTCCACTACATCATAACTTACAAATCCCTGATTTGCAGAAATGTAAAATGCCAGTAACTATTTTGGGCACTGGGTTGTATGTAAAATGCTTTTAAAACAATGGTTACATCCTGCATCCTTCTGTCCTATGAGGACGTCACATTTTGGGTTTACAGGACCTTATATTTCATTCTGCTTAACTCAGACCTGTTGTCCTCGTTCGTGGACACTTTTTGTGCCATCTACTGGTAGTAAGAGCACAATATACTAACCCATGTAAAAACAAGATGGCAGCCATCTCTGCCAAGTCAGTCTGCAGCTGATCCCGAAACAGACGTGGACAAGGTCCAAAACCTGATCACATCTTACTATCTTACTAGATAATGAGGAAAACTCTGTGTATGTGTGTCTGTTCCAGGTTTTTCTCCTCACTGACTTGGTCAATCCATGTGAAATTTGGCACAGTAGTAGAGGCTCATGGGAGGATGTGAATGAAGCAATATTACATCAATTGGCCAAAGGGGGGCGCTATAGCAACCCATTGAAATGTCAGACTTTGAATGGGCATATCTCATGCCCCGTATGTCGTAGAGACATGAAACTTTGCACAGAGATGCCTCTCCTCATGAGGAACACATTTGCCTCAAGAACCCATAACTTCCGCTTATATAGATTTTCCGCCATTTTGAATGTTTTGAAAAACACTTCAAATGGATCTCTTCCTAGGAAGTTTGAGCGATCTGCATGAAACTGGGTGAACATAATCTAGGGACCAATAAATAAAGTTCCCTCTTGGCATCTAGGCCTAACCGCCATATGGATTTTTACTAAACTTGGTAGATATGTAGAACAGGACGCCTCAAGGTGACTGGAGAAATTTAACTCTAATTGGCAACTGGGTGGCGCTATAACAACAGAAAAATGCTTAGAAATGGCTAAAACGCGACCGATCGTGGTATGACTAAGTCATGGTATGGTCTGCTGTACATAATCACGGAAACTGTCAGTGTGTCCTTCTGTCAGTCAGTCATTCTGTCTGTCCCACGTTTTTTTACTCACTGACGTGGTCAATCTATGTGAAACTGCACATAGGCATTGAGGACTGGCATAGGTAGAAGGTCACAAAGCTACCAATGGCTATGGACTAGTTTAATGTTCAACATTTGTAGTTTGATATGGCAACAAATGTGACCAATTCTAGCAACAGTAACAAACTAAGTCCTGTTAATTAGGAAGTACTAATTTAAAGATATTGGGAATTTATCATAAGCTTGTTGAATGACATTGGCACTTCATTATCATTGACAATATTTAGTTTTGTTAATACTTATCAGGACCTACTAATAGTCAAATAGCTAAAGACACTTAAAGTTCAGGTCTCAGGATGATATAACAACCCTCACTTCTCAGACCAGTCTAGCCCAGAGTCTCGACTTACTGTGGACTCTCAGATTACTAAATGCTGACTCATTTACTCTCTCAGTCATGAAGGTCGGTTCTTTGTTGCAATGATTTTTTTCTCTAGGTTCACAGGAGAGTACACAGAATACTCTATCAATTATAGCATTTTCTTCTTCGTGTAACTGAGCTGTTAACAGTTGTATAGTGTATAGTATAGTTGTATTACTCAGGGGTCAGTTCGATGTCATCCAGTTATAAGTGAGTGATATTTAAATGAAGTTCTGCTTTGGTATCAGTGTCACTTGGTATCAAGGCTTGTATGGTAATTTTCCAGATGATTCTCAGCCCTGCTCTCCGCTGCTGCTGCTGCTGCTGCTGTAACGGCACCGAGGGTCTGAATCTGTTTAATGTCTAAACAAGCAGCAGTCAGCTCGAGGTCGGAGAAGTGAGCCGAGGAGACCGAGGGAAGCTGTAAAACGCTGTAAAAATAAACGCTTCAAACCAGACATAAACAAACTGTCAGCTGTAATAAAGAGAGGAGCGGCTCCGCTGCTTGAAGCTGCAGCTACTCAGGGACAGACAGATGGAAGCAGAGCGAGGAGTTTTATCTGGCCGACAACAATGAGGCTCAGGATATTTACCTTCAAGGAAAGTTTTCATTGATTTAAACGGCATGAACACCTGAATCACTGACTTAAGTCTCACTGAAGGTTTTATTCTGGAAAGAAAACCTTCTAGCTAACTGACAACGTGATGCACATCAGGATGAAACAGGTGTTGGGATTGAAATAAAGCAGTCAACAAGTGTGATGTGAGCAGTTTGAAATTGTTACTAAAAATGGACAAATATGTAGCTTCAGTAAATATAACACCACCACTGAATGCCTTAATTACATCTAAATGTCACTGAGTGCACTTATTGTTTTTATTCCAAGATTATTGTTATGGCTTTTTTACCTTATCTAAAACTGACAGAGAAGTCAGATTTTAACTGAACCGGTTTTGGAAGACACCAGCTTAGTTCACTTAAAAGGTGACTGTATTCGATAAAAGGAAAAATGCCAACAATAACTGTTTTATTTTTATCTGATTATTTATATGGAAACAAAATAATTTTGTGATTATGACTTGTAAAGCAGGATTTATAATTCTGCCTCAAATCGATGCCGTACCTGTTGTAGCCTGACGTGCACCACCCCAGAAATGTAACTACGCGTTGCAGCAACGCAGTCTGTCTCTGTGAGCTGAAACCATTTGGAGACAAAGCTTTTATTTACTTTAATTTCACAGATAAGAAAAAATAAATTGTGAAGACAAAAAAAGCCTCCACAAAAATAGCATTTTGAGTCCTGTGTGATTTATCCAGGCTTCATATGAGCAGAGGAAATCTCTGCTTGTTGCGAGGCTAATTTAAACAATGTAAAATGCCATAGGCTTGTGCTAATACCATTAGCATGTTGTATTTGTTTGGAAAACGTGTTTAATATAAGACAGTTGTTTTGTCAGTGAACCTTGTGAGTTGTAATGGAGCTGAATTTTGTAACGCTGACACAGACACACCTCTGCACAAGTACTATAAATGCTCACAACGTTGAAGGCCACGTGCATCGTCTACAGACAATGTGATGACACCTCACCATGATTCTTTTCCGTAACCTAACCTAACTCTTAGGGGCGCTAATTTGTCAGACAGCGTATAAACTGTTGTATGAGGGTATGTTGGTATTAACATTGGAATTTAATTAAACCTCAAACAACCATTTCAAAATTACGCGTAAAACACTAACCCTCAGGAACATTGTGAATTCATTCAGAAAGTGAAAATATCAAGGACAGCAGATACAACAGAACACGTTGCAGGTTTAACATACGATCCCTGATTTTGTTCTCCAAGCTCAGGAGGACATTTTGGGATTTTTCGGGAGATGTTTGGAGCTCAACAATCTTTAAATCCATAAAATAATCTTTAGGCTAAATACTAAAAGATTTACGACAAAAAAATTGAGCAGAGGAACCCAAAGAGAGTTTGCCTCTGGCTCCAGAGTCTGTGTTACATTATTTACAATGACAGATATTCTGAAATGTTAAGACGTGTGTATCAACGTACTGCCACTTCCAGGGTTCAGGGTTCAATACCCTCTAAGACAACCACACAGTCTGTGTGTTCACGGCCCTGAAGCGTCTGCAGAGAACTTTACAAAGCAGAAAACAGAAAGAACAAGATACAAAGGCTGGAATAAGTTTTTATGAAATGTTGACTCATAGCCAGACAGACGGAGACAATCGACAATCACAAAGTCAATTTCTAGACCACTTTTCGAAGTTATAAAACTGCCTCCCAGACAAAAACGAACTGTAATACAAATGCCAATAAAATAAACAACACAAAGAGCAGACATGAATTACAAACGCGGTTACAGACGAATATACAAACACTGGCAGAATGAAGTAAAATGAAACAGGTAAAAGCAATTTACTTAAATTAAAAAGTGTTTTTCTGTTTTTCTGGAAACAACGAGGTGTCGTTTTAATGAGGCGACAAAACACACTTTTAATTGAAGAGGTTTAATCTAATAAATACTAGCTGCAGGAAAGTAATATGATGCTTAAACACACACGACTACAGCAGATCACATTTAGAACACGCACACACACACACACACACACACACACACACATATTTTCACAGCCTGTCTGAATCTGGCTCAACTGTTTTGACAAAATGCTGCTAATGGAACGAAGAGGAGCATCGTTTCTCCTCCTCCTCCTCCTCCTCCTCCTCCCACCAAAAACAAATTAATTTTTTCTCCGCTCACTGATTAAAAATGTACCTACCACATGTGGCTGTGAGCCGTGTGCAACAGGAGCCCAATATGCAAATCTCACCCTTTTTAAGACTTATCTACATATCAAATATTCTCCAGGCTTCACAAACTCTGAGATATTGTACGCTGACCAAAGGCTGGGGCGTGCGTGTGTGTGTGTGTGTGTGTGTGTGTGTGTGTGTGCATAGCTTTAGTTGGATTGTGTGTGTAAGTGTGTGTGTGTGTGTGTGCGTGTGTGTGTGTGTGTGTGTTGTGTGTGTGTGTGTGTGTGTGTGTGTGTGTGTGTGCATAGCTTTAGTTGGATTGTGTGTGTAAGTGAGTGTGTGTGTGTGTGTGTGTGTGTGTGTGTGTGTGTGTGTGTGTGTGTGTGTGTGTGTGTGTGATTCTCAGTCAGATGGTAGCTGTAGACAGCGGTGTGTCTGAGCTCTCATGTTTATCAAAGAGAAGCAGTTATATCTGAGAGCGCTGGATGGCCTTGTGCTGCCAAAGCTAATCACAGTGATGTGTGAGTGTGTGTGTGTGTGTGTGTGTGTGTGTGTGTGTGTGTGTGTGTGTGTGTGTGTGTGTGTGTGTGTGAGAGGAGATACAAGCTTGTTATTGCACTGAGAGGTGAGGTGGCACAAGCAGAATTAGCGGCAACGAGCTAGAAGTGAGTGCATGTGTCTATTTCTGTGTGTGTGTGTGTGTGTGTGCGTGCGCACATGTGTATCATACCAAATGATTATGTTACATTATGTTTTCGACTGTGTTCTGTTTCTGAAACGCTGCAGACTTACAGCGGGCTGAGAGAGTTGCTGTTGGCTGAATATAAATGAGTCAGTTGGCTGTTTGTGTGTGTTTTGACTGAACGACTACGGCAACAAGTTACCAGCAAATCATGTCAATGAATACTCAGAAACTCACGCTGCAATTTTCAGTCTTAGCAGTGGTAGTTTTATGGTGGGTCTGCAATTGGGTGTAATCAGTGAATCCATAATGAGATCATTTGTAACTCTGACTGTCAGACTGCTCAGACTTCAAGCTTTTCTAAACACTCAGGGCCTATTTGGCCTGTTTTTTCCCAGGTCCCTGAACTACTCATGGTGCACAGTGCACCAACAGAGAGTTTTTAACAGCTTATTAGTTGAGATTTAACAATTCAACAAAGAGACTGTATCAAACTGTACATTTCCTGTGAAAACAGAAGTGTATTTTGAAAACAGACAATGCATGTAACAGGCTGAAGTTGACACGGCGTCCCAGAACGTCAACAACCAACACACCCAGGGTACCTTGGACGCCATATGTGGACGTGGAAAGTCCATGACCAAACGTGGACATGTGACGAGGTCACAGTGAGGATGAGCTGGTATATTGTTGAATACAAACTTAAGGAAAAAGCCAAAGCAAAATTATAAGCTGTGATTGAAATATATTGAACATCATCATCATCATCACCATCATCATCATCATCACAGCCTCAGCATGTGAATAAGTTTTTTGTTTATGCTGATACATATGTTTATGTTTCTCAAAAACTACTAAACAAACAATAAAAAAGCTACATATCAGTTTAATGCTAGCTAGCAGCAAGTGACAGCTCAGTGGATCAGCTGATGTCCCGTTAGGTTAACAGTGCCGCAAACCTAGGCGCACTCAGGACGGTCGGTTTCACACCACACACACGTGAAAACACACGTCTAGTGTGTATGTGCATCAACTAACTAGGAGAGGAGCAGCAGAGCAGCACGTCTGTAAATGAAACCATTGCTGAGACTCTCAGCATAGTTTTTATTACGCGACCACTTTGGTTCAAACATTTACCTGAATAGCCGTCCGAGATGCACTTGCAGAATGGAAAATGTATCCGCATTTGGTGCTTTGTGGGTGATCATTTTTATGTCTAATCAAGGTGTGTATATGACCTGATGTAGCTACTGTATATACAGACAGTTAATAAATAAAAGTGGAACTAAATATCTTTCAGTCAGCTGTCAAACTATCCTTCCCAAGCGTTAGCAAGTGGTATTATTATTAGTGCCACTTTCACACTGCTGAGACAAAGACAACCAAATCGCTTTCTGTTTTCCTCAGAGCCAAGCAGCTACCCACAAAAGGGGCACAGCCCAGTTGCTAAATGTAAATGTTAGTATTGTACATTTCTGCAAACCACAAATATGTTACATTTGCATGTTTCATACATGTATGTTAGCAACATTTATAAAGTGACACAGTATTTGAGCTGACTTTTGTCATATGGAGGTGGCAGGGATGGAAGATAACGTGTCACTGAGGCGAGATGCCTGCCAAGCTGCAGACTAACAGCACAGGTTGTGTTTTAAGTGAGTCACTGCCACTAAAAGCAGATAATTTAAGCCAAAACTTTTCCTAAACCTTGAGAAAAAAACAGGGGTTTGCCAAAGAATTCAGAATCTTTCAACTAGGGAGCATCATTTTTTGTCCAAATCTGAAAAGTAAAGGCATCTGTATGCTTCAGAAAACTTGGCCATAAGTGGCGCTGTCTTACCACAGCTGAAGTGTTTCTACCTGGTCTGACTTGTCACACTGAAAATGCCTTTAACATGTCATCACAGCCTCGTCCCTGATCTGTCTTCAAGAACTGTATTCTTTGCACGTCTTGGTAGTCTAGGAAAAAGGCCCACACCTTCAAAGGGTCATTGTTGGAAGACACTCATGGTGTTGCACTCTGTCGTTCACATTAAAAAGTGACAGAAGAATCTGGAAGAGGAACGAAAAAACAGCTTGTAGAGACGTTCAAACCTCGTCCAGTGTCTCATCTCTGCACAGCAGGCCAAGCATTTTGTAATGTGGGTGTGGCTGTCTTGTTTTCTGTTTTAAAAAGATGCATAGAGAGTCAGATGCAGCCTCTCCAATACGCCACAAGAAGTCAGACGCTGTTAGACGATCCAAGAGGTGCTTTGTTTGAAGCATTCTGACGCCGTCATCCATCCAAGAGATGTGGAGTGTGTTGGACCAACATACAGACTGATACTCTCCCTCTGCAGAGCCAAGCTAATGCAGCTGAAAAGCAGCAGCATGTAAAGAATAAAACTGTTTCCCCATTCCAGGGACACACCTGCTCTGAACCACCCAGCTGTCAACTTTCATCCGAGCCAACTTTCCTGTTAGGCGCTCATCCAAAACAGCACAAGGACATAGTTACACCAGATCATGTGTTTTGGTAAATGTCCCCTCACATCTCATCATCGCCCAACACTTCTTTTCCTGAGTAGAAGCCAATTAAACAGATGAGTTGTGAACACAAATGAAATATCTTTACCATACAAAGACTATCACAGAGGATGATCAGTCATGTCGTAGCCTCCGAGCTTCTTAATTAAAAACGAAGGAATTCAAATGGAGCCTTGTGAGACGATTCTTCAGCAGCCATCACTCCCACCCGCCCAAACCCAAAGTCTTTTGAAGCAAACCAGCTCCCTCAAATTCCATTAGTCTGTTTTGTATTAAAAAATAAGAAAAGTGGGAATCAAACCGTTAAACAAAGCTCTCCTTGGGTAGCAGAACTTCAATCACCTCTCCTCGCCCCTCATTCAGCCCGGCTAGCGTAGCTGGCTAATTAGTTCTGTTGAAAGGCTTCTAATTAAATTGGCCTAATGTGGAGGCCCAGGCAGCGAGACAGAAGAGCGGCTGAAAAATATCACACAAGAAAAATGTGTGCGGAGGCAAGAAAAGAGGGAGCGAAATACACTGAACTTTGACACGTGCATGTTTAGGCAGAGACATGTACATACATGCGACCACACAAGAGCAACAGCACGTAGAAACAAGGAGGAACACTCATACATTATGCATGACACACACTCCTGATGCAGTGAAGTTTGTAGGAATCATATTCAGGGTGTTTGATAAAGAGAAGCACACAAACCCTGCACATGAGTATGACTGACTGTGTCTGCCTCCAAAAATACTTCTGTTTCTGCCCTGATTTCTAAAAAGACAATATTCCTATTAAACTGTGGTTAATGAAAATCAAAATGTCCCTAATATTCTCACTTACATGCGGCTGTGCATTATCCAGCTAATGTGCCCTAACGTCGTCGAGATGAGAGTCAAGATATGGAAAAGTGGAACGGCTAAAGCTGCTTCTTATTTTGCTTCTTTGCTTCAAAATAGTATTTTTTAAAGTTTGAGGTGGCGATTTTCCAACCAGAAATCTCAAGTTTTTTACCCCAGCTTCGCAAACTGTTGGTTTGCAAACAACGAACCAGTTAATGCTATTTATTGCGGCTTCCGAATTAGTTCAACACTAGCTGTAACCTGAAGATATGATAAATTTGTTTGTTGATCCAGTTGATTGATTTGTAGGATGTACGGAGAGTCGCAAGATGACGCTATGAACCGATTGTCTTGACAAAAATCCCAAAACAAACATTCCCGAAATACACAAGCCTTTACAAAACCAAAGTTCAAATTAATGGCGTATTAAACAACTTCATCAAACAATAAAAAAAGAAAAGCAAACACATGGAGGTTAAAGACTGTAATCCAATGCCATCTTCCATGCTCCACACTCACTTCAGCTAATCTGCCTCTAATTAAAGGTTCACAAATGCCAGATCAGGTGGTGCATTAAAGTACCTCAAAAAATAGGAAACTAGGACTTAATAGAAATGGCTCTAACATTATTAACACATGAATAATATCAACATATCCCACGTCTTAATCAGAAGATCTTACATTTGGAAAAAAGCCTAATTGCTGTTTACGTGCCTCATATTAAATTCAGAATACTGTTATTACTTTGTCCTTATTCCAAATAAGAAAATATAAGCTGTTTACATGACTGATGACAATGTATATTCCACTAATATTCAAGTTTACATGCAGCCTTGCATATCTTGTTTAACTTGCTGTAACACATCGATCTTTATATCATCATTTTAAAGATATGCCTTTATTTCAAAATTCCCATGGCGTGTCTGTGTCACCGTAAAACAAGCAAAATATCGACTGTCTCGATGGATCTAACCACCAAAGACTTTTGTGCACAAGTAAATAAATATTCTTTCACCGAGGATGAGTCTCTCCTGGAATATTTTTCCAGAGAGAAATATTTATGGATATAACACTGTATCGCAATGAAACTAGTGATTTACAGCCCAACAAATTTCTGTCCCCGAACTGAAGAGAAGGGCCTAGACGCAGTCTTGCATCCAGACCCTTCACCCCAACATCTTTTCATAACCCTAACGACAGTGTGTGTGTCTGCAGCCGCAGTTAGACCTACTTGAGATTGAACGGGAGTTCATTGTGACTGTGTTAACTGGTTTTGTCCTCACAGAGGAATAAATATGAAGCAGACACACAGAGGCAGGGAACATCTGAGTCATTTCTAGGATTGCTTAATAGCATAAACAATACACACACACACACACACACACACACACACACACACACACACACACACACACACACACATCTTGTTGAGGTCATTCCTTAAACTTGAACGTGAAACTAACAGCACACACACACACACACACACACACACACACACACACACACACAAATTTAAGGTCCCAAAAAACAGCTAATAATGTCAACAATGCACACACTCTGTCATTCCCACAACACACACACAGCTTGTTTCAGTCATTCCCACAAGAAAACAGACAATACAAAAACACTCCAGTCGTTCACACACACACACACACACACACACACACACACACACACACACACACTTACACCATCTACCCATAATGCTGCTCTCCCCTCTAAATGCCTTAAGTGTCCCTCTCTCCCTCTCTTCTATCTACTAATAGGAACCAATTAGTCCCCATTGTCCCCTCTCCCAATAAAAGAGCATTATGGGAATTCCCCCTACTTAACACCTTTCCTTTTCTAAACAGGCACCCAATTAGACGCCTAAAGGACAAAGAGACAGAGGACAAGTGGGGGCCTCGAGGGGCGGGGACAGAGGGACGGTGGAGTGAGGTGTGTGTGTGTGTGTGTGTGTGTGTGTGTGTGTTTGTTAAATAGCTCTCAGGTCAGCGGAGGGTTTTTCAGGCTGTCAAAGAAAAGATGAATAAAATACTGTTGATTTCACGTTTTAAAAAGACAACACTGATGTTGTTTTATTGTTTCAGGAGGACAAACAAGTCACCTTCATCACCATGAACACACACACTGTAGTTTATTTTGACTCAGTCCCACATGCACCGTCCTGCTGCCACAAATACTCACCACAGCACCAAACGTGGATTAATCCACTGCTGAAAATAGTCCCCAACAATTTCCTGACGTCTGTTTGATATAAACTACAGTGAGCAGCTTTTTTATTACATTACTCTGACTTTTGAAACTATAAAATGTGCTTCTAAAGATTTACATTTTCAGTAGGAACCAGAGATCTTTGAGCTGAGAGCCACAGTCAGGAAGTCAGACGGTATTTGACAGACGAACGCATTGTTGTTTTCAGTGTTTTCATGGTGTTGTTGAGATATTGGCGTCTGTCAACATGTGTCAACATGACACTAGTGTGTGTTTCCCTTTATGATTGTTACATCAGGTGACATGTTCCTCTATAGTAAATATGGCCAGAGTTGTTTATCTTTCTTCTTTGGAGACTAACGTTATGTTCGTATAAATTCTAAAGTCACGTTGGCAATGTTAATTCTAGGCAGAGTTTCAAATGTCAAAGGGCAGGCTGCGCCCACTGTCCTCTAGGAATACAGAGACATGTCAGAAGAGGGAGCTGAGCCAGAAGGCAAAGCTCTTGATTTACTGGTCCATCTATGTCCCAGCCCTCACCTATGATCATGAGCTCTGGGTAGTGACAGAAAGAAGGAGATCTCAGGTACAAGTGGCTGAAATGAGTTTCCTCCATGGGGTGTCTGAGCGTCCAGAGGGAGCTCGGAGTTGAGCTGCTGCTCCTTTGGTGTTGAAAGGGGTCAGTTGAGGGTCAGTTTGGGGTGCTTTGCACTGGATGGAAATGGATGGATGGATGTACAACAGTTACAAACATTGGCTTCAAAGCCTGGCACACTTCCATGATTATTCGCTCCGTTCTGCCATATTTAAAGTGTCTTTATTCGGTCCTTCAGTTGTGTTTTGCTTTAACTACGTTACACTGCCCAAACGATTTCTGGTGGTACTGCTCTGTTTCGTCTTTGTGACTAAGCTCTCAGAAAACATACGCTAAAATGAACAACATGAACGCAGCCTATAAAATAGACAGTTGCTCATATCTAAAGTTGCTAACCACTAAGGACAACCAAATTTATAAATAAATAAGTAAGAAGTAACTTAATGTAAGAAGTAACTTAACAATGCTGAACATGTTGTGGACTAAAATAAATTCTCAGATCGACAGAAACATCGTGTTCCTGCAGAACGTGTGTGCAGCTCCGCCTCCCCTCTGAAAATAATAATGAAAGAACAAAAACGAGCCAACACTGTAAAGACAGAGAGGTTCACCCCCACCCACACCAGGCTACAAATACAAGAGCACACACACACACACACACACACACACACACACACATACACACACACACACACACACACACATTCAGAGGATCACAGAAACACACACTCAGAACAGACCGGTGACGGTTTTTCCCATGACAGCATGGGAATTCCTCCGCTCAGGAGTCACTGCTCAGTGTGAGACGAAGAGAGAAAGACTGAAAGTGTGTGTGTGTGTGTGTGTGTGTGTGTGTGTGTGTGTGTGTGTGTGTGTGTGTGTGTGTGTGTGTGTGTGTGTGTGTGTTAAAACAGCCAGGGGGGTTGGCCCTGAAGTGGCCCGCTCTCTAGAGAAACGCTGTCTGCTTTGTTCCTTTAATCTACAGAGAGAGAGGGAGAGAGGTTAGCCTGGGTGACTGTGCTGCTGCTGCCTCTCCTCTGCGCACTAGCAGACCTACAGTATTCATTCACTCTCTATAGAGCTGTTATGTTATAGAGGAGCAGAGTGTTAATTCTGGCGTCTCTGGTCCAGGCAGTAAAAGTCTCATTCATTTTCTCACAGGTGAGTGACAGTTGGAGCTCTTCATGGCTCGGATGAACATGAGCTTGCCCAGGTTGAATCATCAGATGAACAAGATCTGATTCTTTGGGGAGTCAGAGGTGAAAGATATTTAACAGATAGACTGTTAAAGGAAGTGGACTTGGTCATGATGTCCTCATCTTGGAGCCAGAACAACTATATTTGGACGAGAGCGAGGCCAGTTCTACACAGGGACAAGAGGGGGCAACGCCCCCTTAAACAAATGTCTTGCCCCGTCAAATCAAATCCACCGAAAAAGGCACAAAACAGAAAAGTTTTCTCATCTGTCTCCACTCCACTCCGTGCTGTGTGCCGGCTGTGTGATCTACTGTCTGCAGTCGGCAGAGACCCTCCCCCCAGTAAACACCCAATCACTGTTTAGTATGCAAATGAGCCAAGATGCATCGGCGTCAGTTGGCCTCAGTCTCAGTCAGTATGTTTACATGCACAGCTTAATCGAGCTATGCTCAAAATTCGATTTTGGCGTCTAATCGGACTTCTGTTTACATGCATCTGAGAAAATCAAATTACTGACGGGAACGTGTCCTCCTCCTCAACACTAGGTGGCGATATGCGTCGTTTCAGCGGGTTAACACGGCCCCTTTTCCAGTTGACCTATTACGTCACTTAATAATAAACAACTGTAGTCAGGCGGCAGACCGGCATTTTTGAACAACAGCAAGATGGATAATCGTTCAGCTTTCTTAATCTCGTACGTAATATACGCGTTACTGATTGTGCAGATAAGGTGCACGCTATCCCTCGTGGTCATGGTGATTTCGAGAGGCAGACAAGAACACAGTATGCTGTTGGAGGGCTACAACAATAGCATGTCTTGTCTGTTCCAGGGTCATACGCCAGCGCGGGTGGTGTGGAGCATGCGCACATGCATTGTCTAGTTTAACTCTGATTAAGGCATATACATGCCGGAGAAAATCGAATTCCAGTCGCATTGTCTTGGTGTCTTAATTGGAGTTGGAGAACTCCAACACCTTTACATGCACTTCAGTTGTCCAGTTATAGTCGGATTAAGGCAATAATTCATTTTTTTCAAACAATTCACCAAGTGTCAAAGCTGCTCTGTGACTATTTTGTTACCAGTTGTGTCCCGAAAGTCTGCATCACAAAAACAGTTTGCAAGCGGCGCTTACGTGCCGATCGCAAACAGTGACAGCATCATGTTTAACCAATAATTGTTGCTCCCAAATTGCAGATACATTTGTGAGTCCCTGCGAGGTTTTCTCATGCACTGTGCTGTTTGTTTTGGTCGGAGAAATGTGTCAAAATAAAGAGAGGAAATGATCTCATGTTTTGCGAATTGCAGCTTTGCATGTCACAGGTTTGATTTTCCAACAGTAGAGCATGAACACAACTTTGTCTCAGCTGGTGAATTTTCCCCACCAGCACATGAATACAGAACAATTAGTCGTGGCAAAAACCACATCGGGATCATCACCAAAAACATATCCGCACATTTCAGGCTGAGAGCCAACTGGTTTTTTTACCATTAAATTTTTATTTCCTTGCCAACAAATGTACACAGGAGTAGCTTGTGTGATAAAAGCATTTGAATAACACTTTTATTCCGGCTATTTTTCCTCTTTAAAGCGAGGCTCCACGGAGCTGATCCAGGAGCAGCTCTCTCTCCTCTCAGCTGTACTTCCACAGCAGGAGCCATTATTCATCATTTACAGTAAAAGGTACGTTAGCCCATTAATAACACACAGACTGGTTATACTGTTCTGTGCTGCTTTATAAACTGGGTGACAGAGAGGGGATGCATGCCCAGCTCTGCTCTGATGTCAATGCCAGCAGCACTCACGCACACACACACACACACACACACACACACACACACACACACACACACACACACAGAGTGTCTCTCCTGAGCCAGGCCCTCCGGAGGAAATGCCAGAGGCGCTGAGAGATGGAAAGTCTCGCTGCCACTTCAGTTCAGCCACTGAGCCCATTTGACCCAGTCACTTTCAATTCAGTCGCTGCAGTTTGTCCAACAAGTTTCAATTCAGCCTCACAGGTTTGTGTCTTTGTTCAAGTATTTTTGCCTTTTATTAAATAGCAGACACAATGAAGGTGACAGGGAAAGAGGGGACAGAGAGAGATGGGGGGAAATGTGCAACAAAGGCTCCTGGTCGAAGTTCTCAGCCTCTCAGACACTTACAGACCGTTTCAAGGCGTCTTTTGGTTGCTAGGAAACAACATCATTGTTCAACTTAGACTTCCGCTCAAGCTGCCACTGCACAAAAACAGCATATGAAACGCTGAATGTAGTCCTCCTGAACTGAGATACACACTGTGGGAGATGGCAAAATTAGTTCAAGGACCTTGCTGCTAACTTGTTCCCTACAACAAACTTGGTATCAGAAATAAAACTCTGCCTCTTCCCAAAAGTAAGTGGATGGAAATGTAGCATCTTTCTAGTTGTCCAACCACTCAAGGTGCTTTTACACTGCAAGTCACATTCACACACTGATGGCCAAGGCTTCAATACAAGGTGCCACTTGCTACTCAGTGGTGCAGTATGTCGCTCGAGGATCCTTCGACATGCAGACTGCAGGAATGGAGGATCGACCCCCGATCTTCCAATTAGTGGACGACCCTCTCTACAGTCTGAGCCACAGCCACCCCAAAGACACAATCCGTGCTAAGTGTAGATTGTGGTCAAACGAAAGAAGTGGACACTGTCAGGAAACTCCAGGGTCTGTGGTGCTTGTTTCATTACCGGTATGTTTTATCACGTTTTGGAGAATGAAAATGACAACACAGACTCACAGAACATGCAAATACAAATGCTCTTCTCTCCCTCTGTAGACTGGTAGCCAGCAAGTATTAGCTTGAAAAACAGCCAACAGTCCTGATCTTTGCAAAGCTTACCAGTAAGGAAATGAGCACTACAGATCCTGGAGTTTCCCAACAGTGTCTAGTTGTTTTGTTTGACCGCTGATTCATTTCTTTAGGGACGTGGTAGACAACACCAGGGATCAGCACACCCATGTCCTCGATGCCAGTCCCTGCAGGTGGTGGGCCTACAGGGTGAGGGTGAGGTAAGTGTTAGGATAAGGAGCTCAGACATCCAGGAGCTGCTGCTCCTTCATGTCAAAAGGGGTCAGTTGAGGTGCTTCATGCACCTGATCAGGATCTACCTGGGCGCCTCCTGTTAGAGGTGTTCCAGGCACATCTGGTAGGAGGAACCCAGAACATGCTGGAGGGATTATATATCTCATCTGGCCTGGGAACATCTCAGGGTCCCCCAGGAGGAGCTGGAAAGCGTTGCTGGGGAGAGGGACGTCTGAAATACTTGCTCAGTCTGCTGCCCCCAAGACCTGGCTTTGGATAAGTGGTTGAAAATGGATGGATCAAGTTTGTACCCTGTCAAAGGGGGCAACCTACCATTGAACAGCAAGGTCCAAAAACTAATTTTGCCATTTCTCAGTCAGTACATCAGTTCAGGAGGACGACAGTTCCGCATTTCATATTCTGTTTTCATGCATGTTTTCAAGCCAGTGGTCTGTTGTTAATCATTGTTGGGTCATTGGTGAGCGTCTGATGCCCTAGTCGGTGTCGCACACCATTGCCCTTCATAGGCCCACATCAGCTTTTTTTTTTGGTAGATTCAGCATGTTGAATCAACACATTCTCACTCTGACCTCGTCACACATTGACATTTGGTCATGGACTTTCTGCGTCCACACCCGACGAATCAGCTTTTTTGTTCTTCAACAAGAAATACACATGGTTGGGTTTAGGAACAAAGAACAGGGTTTGGCTTTAGAATCTTACAGGACACAAACACCACTCTCTCGGGGAAATTTCAGTGTGTGTTGGGTGGATTTTTTTGTTGTTTTCTGACACTGCAAGTCACTACCCAAGCGCCGGATTTCATCAACTTCAGAGTGAGACCGAGCTTGTTGAATCAGCGACCGTCAGTGAATGAAATTACTCTGACTGGCAGTTCACGAGAAGAGGAACGGAAGTGAGGAAAGTAAACAAAGAGCTAAAGCCAAGAGGGAGTAAGACCAATACAAACGTGTTACACAAAGTAAGATTATTTTTCTTAAGTTACTGAGCTCTTTAGCAGAAATGTTTCCTGAAGGTCTCTGATGTTCACAAACATTCAACGTCAACACATCTGGAGATACATGGTTTTCTCTTGACAGGAAATGGGATGGAAAACTGCCATCTAAAAACATAACTAAAGACAAATGTAGTGCGGTAAATATTTATCTCTGTGATGTGGAGTGGTAGAAGTATTAATCAGCTTACAATGGAAATACTCAAGTAAAGTAATAGTACCTTGAATGTGTAATGAAGTACAGTACTTGTAGTGAATATACTTTCCAGCAGTGCCAATAAGAGAGAGTTGATTTGTCCAGTTTGACCAGTGAGTGTGACAGCAGTGAGAGCAGATCATTACATTCAGCCAGCAGCGCTCAGATGGAGAGATTTACTCTGACAGAGAGGACGAGGGAGGTAGGGACAGACAGGAGAAAGAGAGAGAGGGGGAGTATGGATTAAGGCCTCCCTGTGGGATTCCCACTCATTTTCTCTGCGGAGCGAAACAGAGAGATGGAGGGATGGAGGCAGGGTTAGTTTCTTATCTCTTCATTTGACACTAGAGAGACTCTCTCTTTCTATCTGTCCGTCTGCCTGGTTCTGCCACTCATCTCTCTCCCTCCTTCTCACTCAGTAATCTCTCCTTCTTTCTCACTCCATTTATCTCTTTATTTTCTCTCTTCTCAGCCCCGTCATTCGTCCGTCTCTTTCTTTCCACTTTCACTGTCTAACCTTATTCTTCTCTCTTGATTCAGTTTTTCATTATACATCTCTTTCTCTCTCTTCAGACTCTTGACTCTCTTGGAGACAGGGCTGTCCACATACTTTTGGCCACATACTGTATCTCTGTTTCCTGTGCCAGTTTCCTTCCCTCTTTCCGTCCTTCTGTCTGTTCACATTATTTCAGAGCTCCCTTTTCCTCTTCTGTCCTCCATTTTTCCATCTCACTGCCTCCACAAACACCAACCTTCATCCCTCCATCTATGTTTTTGTCCATCCATTCATCCCTCTTTTTCTTCTGTTGCTACATAATAATTTAATTGAGCCAACTGATAAATTTAAATAGATTTGTAATAAATCTTCTTTCTTTGTTTTATTGCTTTTGTGTATTTTAGGAAGTCTTTTACAACATTTTAGCCAAAGATAAAAAGAAGAGCCTCCTGGTTAATTACGGGTCGTTCTATACCATGTGTATACAGTGCTCCAGGGACGACGTTTTTCTGTAGGCCAACATGGAAGTTAGCATCACTGTGGCTCCCTCGTCAAAAAGCCAGTTGGATTTTGGATTACTGCAGAAAATCCATGGCAAACACCACTTTATGATTTTTGAAGCCTAAATGCAATCTCTAGAAGTAAGAAGTGAATGTTAGGCTATAAATCAACTACACCATGATCGCATGACTTAACGATGACATTCTGTAGTCTCATTTAGCCACTTGTGAGCAACCACCTTTATTACGACACATAAAAGCTTCAAAATTCAGTGGGATAATTACTGACGTATTTTTTGTCGAACAACAATACATGAAAGTATCTTCAGCTTGTGTTAACGACAGACCTTATTTCACATCTAACCAAAAACACATTCAGAACAACCACTGACGTCGTGACAAAGGAACCGGGAGTGGTAAAGTAATAACTCCGGGTCCAAGGACTCATAAGGCAAAAGGTACTCTATTTAGTAATCTGCAATGTCCCTTCTTAAAACAGCTAAACTCAAAACTCAATATATGAAGGCCCATGCTGCGTCGCCTCTCGTCGCCGTGTCTCGGCCGAAAAGTCGCACATAAATATACCAAGTCGACAGCCATCAGGACACAGGACAAACCCCTGCATACCAACAGACAGTGGTCATTTGTAACCATCATTCAAAAAGGAGAAATCTGCCCACTTACAACACAATCGAATGTTGAAAGAACAGAGTATATTTACTGTGCGCCAGTGAACAATAACACAAACCATCAGGGAACATTTCTGCTAAAGAGTTCAGTGGATAATGATGATGATGATGGTAATCTGACCTTATGGAACAAGTTTGTTTGGTCTCACTCCCTCTTCACTTTAGCTCTTTGTTTACTTTCCTCACTTACGTTTTTCTTCTCATGTGCTGAGCTAAACTGCCAATCAGAGTGATCTCATTCACCAATGGGCTCTGCAGTCGCCAACGCCGATTCAACATGCTGAATCAGTGGAGAAAAGGCCACCTACTGCCGATGAGGGCCTACGGTGCAGGGACTCACCACCCTTAATGCTCAAAACAGAGGGATAAAGGCTAACTGGTTGGTATAGGGTGCATATTGAGACTGAGCCAAAGTTACAAGGCTAATACTTTCACTGCGTGCAATAGTCCACCTTCCACCATCTTTTTCCCTCTGCCTGTCACTCTCTCTTACCGTCTCAAACACTACTACTACTTGTCTCTGTCCTCAATTTGTGTTTTGTGCCCTCATTACCTGAAGCTCACTAATAAAAATCCCAGATATTTAACATGCTAAATATCTGGGGACTGTCTGTGATGTGTCGGCGAGAATTCAGTTTACTCATCTTTTACTTTTATAAAACTTTACCCACACTTCAGCTCACTGACATTTTATTTCACTTATGATCCAACGGACGGACACTTCACTGATTCTTCAATTCACAGGAAAAGCAAAAGGAAGTAAACTGTAAAGAACTGACGAAACAAATGATGAGAGGAGAAATGGGGAATGATGCAGAAGAGGTGGATGAAGAAACAAGACAGCAGCTGTCAGAGGAGAGAAGAAGAGGAGGAGGAAGAGGAGGAGTGTGACAGATAGAAAGATGAGAGAGAAGACAAGTGTTATTTAAATGTAAATAAACAGGAGTCGTCTTTATCGGAGGAAAGTTGGAGGAAGCTCTTATCTGCTGCTGGAGGCCTGTTTTTTCCTGCTGCTGCCGCTCTGTCTGCCGGCTATGACACCTTCACACAGAGGGCACGCACACACACACACACACACACACACACACACACACACACACACACACACACACACACACAGCTTTACAGGTAAACGCTTGGAGACGAGGAAACATTTATCAGCAGAAACGAAAGCATCAAAATCGGAATTATAGGAAAACAGCTCACACACACCCGTAATGTACAAACACACGTCAACACTAACATGAAGACACATTGAGACACACATGTGCGTTCACACACACACACTAGCCAAAATTAAACAAACACTATGAATTACACAAAAGGGAAAACACACACTCACACAAACAAATGAATATAGACAGACATATGTTCACGAACGCTCGTACAATAGAGGACAAATGCAGTCAAACAAAACAAACACACTGGCAGAGCAGAGGTGTGTGTGTGTGTGTGTGTGTGTGTGTGTGTGTGTGTGTGTGTTGCGTTGCCAGGGGCTACGGCTGCTATCAGAGCTAAGACGATTACCACACATCATTTGTCATCTGGATGGTGGCAACATATAGCTCTACATTTAATTTACCACGCCACCATCACACGCTGGGGGGCGGAGTGTGTGTGTGCGTGTGTGCGCGCTCGTGTATGTGTGTGTTTGTGTGTATATGTGTTTGTGTGCGTTCCATTGACCCATATATACAAAGCCCTGAAGGAAAGAGTGAGAGACAAAAGGAAGAGAAAGGGAGAGAGTAATTGAAAGAGAATGAGAAAAGGGAAACAGGAGTGTGTGTGTGTGTGTGTGTGTGTGTGTGTGTGTGTGTGTGTATGTCTGTGTGTGTGTGTAGTAGGAATGAACATTCATCGCCTCAGTACACAGTGTGACAGATGCCAACACACACACACGCACACACACACGGAGGCAGACAATCTCTGAAACTGAGGATCCAGTGAGGCAATGAAGCCTTCATGGCTTTCCAATATTTCTCTTTTCCTGAACTACAGTCCTGTAATCTAAGGTCTCAGTTTATTTCCCAAATGTTTCCAACATTACATTTTTTCGAAATTTAATCTATCTTGAATTTAAATTTTTCATTAATTTTTAGAATTTTTATCTAAAAGTATTATAAATTTTCCAGATTTATTTGTTTATTTTCAGTTCATTGCATTTATTTGTTTTTATTCTTATATGTTTTTTATTTTATTTTTACTCAACACATTATTTTGTCTTTTTTATTTATTTATTCATGGGTGTTTTACCTACGTTTACCCAGGCTTGATAGTAATTTCTTTTTTCTTAAAGTATTCTGAATTTTATGTTATTGTAGTTTTTGTATTTTCTTTTATCCACAAATTTATTCATTTCTCTACACTTATTATTATAATTAGAATTATTTTTTATTTTACTTTCCTTTTTTTTCCAGATTTATTGGTTTATTTTCATTTTCACTTTTTTTATTTTTTATTCATCACATTTTTTATCTTTACTTTTTATTAATTTATTTATTTGTATTTTCCCATGTTTTTTCTCACTTGATACTAATTCTTATTTTTACTACTTTTTTTATTTTCCATATTTTTTTTCTAAAAGTATCGTTAATTTCGTTTTATTGTAGTTTTTTGTGTTTTTATTTAATCAACAAATTTATTCTTCATTTTTCTACATTGATTTCCATAATTGGAAATATTTTTTTATTTCACTTTACACTTTTTCGCTGAGTTTATTTACTTATTTTCAGTTTATTGCAATCTTTATCTTTTGTTTTTTCAATACTTTTCTTCATTTATTTCTAATATTCACATTATTATTTCATATCTTTTTATATGAATTTTTTCCCATGTTTTATCTCACTGGATTTGGATGAAAAGGGGATATTTTAAAATAGTTTCATTTTTAAACAGAATTTTTATGAATTCAATATTCAAGTAGTCCAAGTCCAAAACAAACACACAAACAAAAATAGTGTCATCAAACTTAAAAAATAAATGTGGAATGAGTTTATCACGATGATCTGAACCAACACTCTGATATAAATGCCCAGTGCTCATCACAGAATCAACAGACGTGTCTGCAGGTCGTGCTGGGTGACAAAGACTTCTAATGAAAGGCCAAAGTCAGTTTGAACTGCAGCAGACACACACACACAGACACACACACACACACACACACACACACACACACACACACACACACACACACTTGCTTTCTCAGCCTGTACAGTGAGCAGGAGTATTGATCGCAGGCACCAGAGGCTCTTTCAATAAGTTATTAAGAATTAAAAATTGACAAGAGAAGCTGATGAAATATCTCAAACTCTCTCCCTCCCTCTTTTCCTTTTGTCTCTCGTCTCCCCTCCCTCCACCTGCACATCTTAAATTCCTTCTTTCTTTTCTGTTTGCTTTCTCTCCTCTCTCCTCTGTCTTCATGTCTCTGTGTGTTGAGTGTGTGTGAGTGTGTGTGTGTGTGTGTGTGTGTGTGTGTGTGTGTGTGTGTGTGTGTGTGTTGCAGGTGTGTAGAAGCTGGACAACAACTGCAGAAAGAAGTTAACACAGCTGCAGAGGAAGAAGAGCAATACACACACACACACACACACACACACACACACACACACATCTTATATGTCTTACTTGCTGTGCAACACCTTCTAAAATTTACACACAGCAGAAGAAGCAACATGCAGGAGTCCAGCATGAAGGCTGGAGGCAGATGAAGAGAAAGGACGACAGCAACAGAGGGAATGGAGGAAAAATACACTTTCTAGAAACTTCCTGTAACTTCCTGAATTTAGATTATTGACAACACAAAAGAAGAAATGCAGGAGATGCTCATGTCACATGTCATCAGTCATTTCAACTCACTGCAGCGATCTAGAATCACAAGAGACAGATTAAAGCCAAGACATCCTGACTCCTACAGTCATGAAGGCTCTTTGCATTTGTCTTTTTTGCCTCCTCATCTCCTCTCTCCTAAAATATCAAGAGAGAAGGCTTGTCTGAGGGGTTATAAGCGAGGACGCGCAGGTGTGAGAGGCGTGACACACAGCTGATGATGCAGTCACGCCACACGCCATATTTACCTGACGACACTTTACGGCACAGACGTCTCATTTTGTAAACACCTATTACCTCGACTCCTCTTTCCCTGTGTCTCTTCCTAACCTCCTCCACTTGGATCTCAGGTAGAGGGACTGAGACGTGAGGAGAGGAGGCGAGGAAAGAAATCAAGGATGTACAAACTGAGAAACAAGCAAAGCATGATGCAACTTCAAGAGTGTCGTTTTCTCAGACTCGTCAAAGCTGCCTTCAGAGCCGCAGAGGAGGTTATAACAGTTTTATCGCAAGCTGCTCGTCGTGTTGAGGGCCACACTAATCAACACTCGTCTATCCTCATCAAATACTGCAGCTTGGTCAGTGTCTAAATATGATGCACTAGGTACCCTGGGTGCTGCTTGTTAGATGCATCCATCCATCCATTTTTGTCCATTTATCTGAAGCTGGGTCTCGGCTTTCCAGCTCCTCCTGGAGGACCCCGAGCTGTTCCCAGGCGTTCCAGTGTGTTCTGGGTCTGCCCCGGGGCCTCCTGCCACTGGGATGTTCCCAAAACACCTCTAACAGGAGGCGACCAGGAGGATCCTGATCAGATGTTGAACCAACTTAACTGACCCCTTTCAGCGGCTCTACTCCGAGCTCCCTCCAGATGCCTGAGCTCCTCAATATATCTCTAAGGCTGAGCCCAGACACCCTACAGAGGAAACTCTTTTTGGCCGCTTGTATCCATAACCTTATTCTTTTGGTCACTACCCAGAGCTCATGACCATCATGAGGGTTGGGACGTAGATGGACCGGGATTGAAGCACACAGTCTTTCTAAAAAAATAAAGCAACAAACACGCACGGTTAGGCTTATTAAAAAACATCATGGCTCAATGTTCATACAGGAAGTGAACATCAGGCTCCTGGGTGAAAGTCCAGTATTTGTTGGACACAACTATAACCCCTCACACCCGCCCTTCCAGCAGCATTTCAAACTGACGCCATCCGGCCGCACTTCATACTGCTGTGAAAGGACAGCTATTCTTGTTGGTGTCTGACACAGAAATCACCAATCAAATGGAGGTTATTGACGACTTTGGAATGAAAACAGTGTGAAGGTACTGTCATAAAACACCTCTGTCTCGGTAATATTTACTAAATATTAAGTTCTTTGTCTTTTATGGGGATTCAAGAAGACAAATTCAATAGGTTTCAGATTTGCTAATCGATCACCACTCGGCCGTGCAGTTTATAACTGGAACACATTTTGGAGAAAAACGTAATGTTTTTGTAAAGATAGATGGACAATAGAGGAACAGAGAAGGATGAAAGGAGGACGAGAGGCAAAGAGACGGAGGAAGAAGACAGAGAGGACAGCTCTCCTCCGTCAGTATCTGCAACAATCTCAACTATCCATCACACTGAGACAACCAGCTATACAGCGAGTGTGTGTTTGTGTGTGTGTCCATCCTCAGTGACACTAAACACCATTCATCATTACAGCAAACACACTGCTGAGACACAGAGAGAGAGGGATGAAGGAGAGCAGAGAGGAGGAATGAGAGATGATGGTGGAGTCAAGGAGGTCGACGCCTCAGCAGAATGTGAGAGGGAAACAACTCTGGGGGGAAGAACCGAGATGGAGGAGAAGGAGGAGGGAGGGAGGGATGAAGGGAGGAGGAGAAAATGAGTGTAACCCCCCAGCTCCCCTCCTCCTAATGAGCGTCACAACTTAACAAACTCATCGCCGTGTTTCAATTCCAGCCTCTTTAGCTCTGCGGGCTCTTCCTCCTCCTCGGCGGCAGCAGCAGCAGCAGCAGAGCCTTGATATGGTAAACAGGAGGAGGCCCGGCACTCCTCGCCGCCTCCTTTGAAGTCATGTGAGGAGCGGATTATATAGCGGAGTCGAGATCCGCCTTAACCCTCTTACATCTTATTTTATGATTTTATTTTATTTGATAGTTTTATTTTATTCAAAAGAGGGGGATTATTCTTGTTGAGGTGAGTAATGCTGCACAGATACTGACAGGAAGAGGAGGAGGAGGAGGCGGAGGAGGAGGAGAGAGACTGAAAAAGAAAACAAGGATATATATGAAGGAGCGATGTTGATTTAAAAAAGTAAGTTAGAAAAGAGAGATTAAAATGAGATGTTTAGCACAAAAGTCTAAGACTAAAATGGCAAAGGGATAAAAAAGGAGGGAGGGATAGAAGGGATCTGAAGGAAACTGAGAGGAGGGATGAGAAGAAGGGAAGGAGAAGTGAGTGAAGGGAGAAAGAGAGAAGGGAGCACTCTGGAGAGGAGACCTTAAAGTATAATGGAAAAGAGAAAGAGTTCAGAGAGAATCCTACTTCCTGCATCCATCTTTTGTTTCCAAATCAAACTGGATGGTGAGCACATGTGAGGAAAACAAGTATGCTGCAGAACAAACACACACTTGTACAATAAACACACACACACACACACACACACACACACACACACACACACACACACACACACTCTCTCTGTCACTCTCTCCAAGTCTCGCCAAGAAGCAGATGCCGGGCTCATCTGGTGAGCTGCATGGTAACTGTCCAAATATTGACACACACACACACACACACACACACACACACACTCAGTCAGTCATACAGTACACACACACACACACACACACACACACACACACACACACACACACTGTGTTTGGGTTGGCACTGAATCAGAGTCTCCTCAAAAATACTCTTCACTCCTATCAGCAAGAATATTTCCAGAACATATAAATGAAGTCAAATATAAAAGACATTTTGCATGAAGGCGACGATCTGCTCATCTTCATGTTCATACTTGTGTTTTGGTTTCTACTAGAACATGTTTACATGCTTTAATGTACAAAAAACACTTTATTTTCCTCATACTGTCTGTGCTGGAGCACCTGTATTCACCCTCTGTAAGAAACGCTCTGTTTTAGTGCCTGTCTCTCTAAGAACAGCAATCAAGAAGAACCAAGTTAGCATGTAGCTACATGTAGCAGTGTGCTTGTAGCCAAAGAAATAACTGTCAGGGAGTATGGAGGCACTTTTACTGTGAAAAAATCACCAATAAAGCTTTTAAACACAATCAGACATATTCCAGCAGGAATATCATCCAAAATCTGGAAGAGATTACCAACATCTGCAACCAAGAGTCCATGTTCCCTGACGTTAGCATGAGGCTTCATGAAGTAGTGTACTTGTAGCCGAAGGAGTGACTGTGACAGAAAATAGTGGCACTTTCTACCACGAAAAATCACCAATTGAAGCTTAAAACAAAGTCTTTACAACCGGACACGTTTAAGCAAAAATATGATATACAATCTGGGAGAAATTAGCAGCAACAGCAGCCAAGATTCCATGTTTCACTGATGTTAGCATAAAGCTACATGCAGCAGTGTGCTTGTAGCTGGAGGAATGACTGTAACAAAGTATGGTGGCACTTTCTACCAAGAAAAATCACCAATAAAAGCTCCTTGACACAACTGGACATGTTCTACTAGGAATATGATCCAAAATCTGGGAGAAATCAACAACAACAGCAACTAAGATTACATTTCCATGTTGTTTGCATGGAGCTTCATGTAGCAGTGTGCTTGTAGCCAAAGGAATGATTTTAACAGAGAACAGCAGCGTCCATCATGAAAAATCAACAATAATAGCTCCTAAATACAACCAGACGCATTCCTGCTGGAATATGATACAAAATCTGGGAAAACTTAGCAACAACAGCAACCAAGATTACATTTCCCTGATGTTGGCATGAAGCTACATGTAGCAGTGTACTTGCAGCCGAAAGAATGATTTTAACAGAGAACAGCAGCACGTCTACCATGAAAAACCACCAATTAAAGCTCCTAAACATGACTGGACATGTTCCAGCAGGAATATCATCCAAAATTTGGGAGAAATTAGCAACAACAGCAACCAAGATTACATTTCCCTGATGTTGGCATGAAGCAATGTAGCCTGCTTGCAGCCAAGGGAATGATTGTAACAGGAAACAGAGGTACTTTCTACCATGAAAAATTAACCAATAAAAGCTTCAAAACCAAAGTCTTCACAACCAGACATGTTCCAGCAGGGACATGGCGAAAATTCTGGGAGAAATTAGCAGCAACAGCAACCAAGATTGCACGTTTCCCTTATGTTAGCATGAAGCTACATGTAGCAGTATACTTGCAGCCATAGAAATGATTTTAACAGAGCACAGCGGCACTTCTACCATTACAAATCAACAATAAAAGCTCCTGAATACAACCAGACACATTACAGCAGGAATACGATCCAAAATCTGGGAAAAATTAGAAACATCAGCAACCAAGATTCCTTGGTTCCCTGATGTTAACATGAAGCTACATGTAGCAGTGTGCTAGTAGCCAAAAAAAGTACTCTAACAGAGTATGACGGCACTTTCTACCATGAAAAACCACCAATAAAAGCTCCTTAACACAACTGGACATGTTCCAGCAGGAAAATCATCCAAATTTTCAGAGAAATTAGAAACATCAACCACAAAGATTACGTTTCCCTGGCGTTAGCATGTAGCAGTGTAGGCTACATAATGTAAACACTAGCAGTAGCTTGAAAAGGCATAAAAGGTTCCCTTTAAAGGAATCCATTTTCCATTTATATATTTCTGATTAGCTTGTGTGTAAAAGATACTTGTTCTGTCCCATTGACTTGATTACTTTAAACACTAAATGGTGCTCTCAGGTTATTTCATTTGTCCTCATTCACCTTCTGAATCAGTGACATTCAACTCGTTCCATTTAACGACGTTTTAATTTGTTTTACAGTCGATATGTTTCACAAAACAACGAGGAGATAACAACCGTTTCCTCGTCCTCAACCACATTCACTCATTTACAGCAACCTTGTGTTTTACAACAACGTGCTGTGTGTGTGTGTGTGTGTGTGTGTGTGTGTGTGTGTCTGTGTGTGTGTGTGTGTGTGTGGGATGTAGTCCTGCAAGAAGTGGATCAGTCCATCACCGCCTTCACACTCCACAGCTCAGACAGCCTCTGGCCACAGCAACACACACTCACACACACGCACACACACAGTTAATAGAAAGTGCACAGTGAAGCTCAGATACAGACACTGCAGCAGTGTTTTCAGTGCGAGGTTCAAACTGCAGATTTGCAATTGGCTTGTCTTTTTTTTTTCAGTAGTAATTACAAAGCAAAACAATCCATGTTTTTTTTCGTGGATCACGTCAGTTCCGCACTGAGCTGTCTCTGCAGTAGAAAGATGCAAATACAGACAATGACGTTTGCTCAGAAAACCTACAACTTCCAGAATGCACTTGTCCGTTTGACACAATGGCGGCCGGCTGGTAACGAGTGATCTTGTATTACAATTAAAAGGTAAGTTAAAATATGTCTCTCAAGACATTTTAACACAAACTAGGCAACACAGAAGATGTCTCAGCAGCTGGAGGCGTATTTTGTAATTGTTTTAAATGAGAATGAAGCTTTTTGTTCGCGGTTTCTGCACTCTAGGCACCTGGACACTTCTGTGTGATCGGGGCCAATGTGTCCTGGTTTATATTTTATCAGTACTGGTTACTTTTTATGTTTGATCAGAGTTTCAGAGGAAGAAAGAGAAAGAGAGGGGCGGGTCTGTCTCTTGGTCCACTTTACTCTTTGTCTCAGAGGTGGCGGCATGGGTGGCGCGTATACGAAGATGCAGCAATACAATCTGTAGTTCGAGCAACAGCCCAAGAGCCAGCGAAACTCTTCTGGTAAGATAACGGGAAGTTTATAACAGTTAATTTACTTATAACTACCTACTTAACTGACCTTTAATGCCTCTTATGTCACCGTGAATGATGGTGAAATGTTCTTTACACACAAACTAAATTTGGGAAAAACTGGCTTAAGATCTCGTCAGTCTGCGGCTACACTGAGCTGAGGTATCTGAATCAGAAAGAAAGGCTAAAAAAGTAAAGTAGAGGGAACGAATACAAAAAGAAGGAGTGAAGGTAAAGATGTAAGAAAGGACGTGAGGTGAGCGACACAAAGACGGAACAAAAGCAGGTGGGAGTGAACGAGAGAGGGGAGGAGAAATGTTTCTGTCGAGGAACAAACAGCAAAAGAGAAATGATCAAAGGGTGAAGAGATGAAAAGAAGACGAGACGGGACGGACAAAGAGAGACGGAGATGGAGAGAGTGTGAAAGAACAGAAGGTGGAAATAAGAAGGAGAGGACTGAACAAGAAAGAAAAAAGACGGAGAGCGAGTAGAAGACGGCAAAAAGAGCAAGAGACAGATGGACAGAGTGAAAGAGAGAGAGAGAGAGGGAGGAGGAGGAAGAGGAGAAGAAGAAGAAGAGGAGCGGGGTGTATTTAAATGCGAGCCGGTGTTAATGAGTTTGGTCAGAGTGTGGAACAGTCTTTTTAAAGCTGCTATCATTCTCATTAATGTAGTGAATGAGCCGCTGATAGCTGTCATGGACCTCACACTCCAATTAACAACAACATACACACCTATAGGAGTGTGTGTGTGCACGTGGAGGGAGTGCACGCACACATACACTAACACAAGGAGTGTGTGTATGAGGATGCATATGTTGGTTGGCGTGTGCAGAAGTTTCAGTATTTGCATGTATGTGTTTGTGTCTAACGGCACGTTAATCTACGTGTGTGTGTGTGTGTGTGTGTGTGTGTTGAGGAGAGAGGGAAAAAAGTGAGTGACTGCACTTTGATTTTCTGAAGAAGAAGAAAAAAAAAGAAAAACTTTCTGCAATTTACAATTTCAGCATTTCTGTTTTTTAACGAGCGTCCGCTAAGCTGCGAGATAGAAATGCAAATTGACCTCGACGGGCCGAGGAGCCACGCTGAAAAATTAATGGAATCTCCCTTTAATTTGGCCGAACGCAGAAAAGCATATGCTGCCAATAAACAGAGAGACAGACAGAGAGAGAGAGAAAGAGACAGCCGGCCGGGGGGGAGGGTGGGAGAGTGTGAGGACGACAGGAAGGTGCACAAAGGGAGGGAAAATGAAGACGAATATAATCAGCAGTCATAAGGGTGTTTAATTTTTAATGTTAGATTATTTTTGTCTAATATCAAAAATAAGTTTTGTAAGTTTGTGGCGTTTACATACACGTTTAACAAGGATGAGGCATCTTATATTAACTCTTTTAAACGAGCAAAACCAACAATGTGTGATGGTGATGTTCCATTTAAACTGGGAGGATTTCAGAGTCATAAATTTCAACTGGAACGCCCCCTCTGGTTATATACTGTTTATTAAGGATGCTGCGATCGCAACAATGCAGGGAACAGTGTCGTTTTGTTGCTGTCCCGCTGCATTTCCCCCTGAATGGCAACCAGCTGTGTATCATGCCGACATGAAAGGACGCCTTTTTTCGTCTGTGTCTGACGCCTGAAGTCACTGATCAAACAGTGATATTCTACGACTTTGGAGTAAGAACTGCTGCTACAGCAGTGTGGTAACACCTGGGATAGAGTCACTCATGCACACACAGTGACAGGGCTAACCCTTAGCATCACACGGCTAACATTACCCAACAGATATTAACTGTTTTAACGGCAGCGTCCAGATGTTTTGGTGTCAGTGTCAGATGTTAGCTGCTGCCGCTTTGTTAGCGCATGCTAACCAGGCAGAGAGAGCAGGAGGAGAGCTGCTCACAGAGATGGTCCTTCAGCGCTGCAGTGAAATCAGGCATTGCAGGTGTCGACTATCCCAACAACTGCCCGTGTGATCCTGCAGGGACTGTAAGTACACTGTAATGTGCTGTTATCAACTGCTACCATGGCTAACCAGGATACAACTGGTATTGTCTTGATTTTCCAACTCGCTGCACTGGGACGCAGTCAGCTATGAGGTGACATCATTTTAAGATCCAACTTCCGAGTCAATGTCGCGTAACATGTGTCGTTGTCTCAATACTGTCTGACGTCCTGTCTGCGTCCCTCAGCTGCAAGTCCACTAGTTTCCACTGAAGATGGACATCTGTACAAACACAACACCATGTGTAGTTTCATGTTTCGAGAAGTTTCAACAACTTCCTGAAACAGCTGCTCACAGAGGTGTTTGACAAACAAACAGCAAGAAGCAGTGCATTTGTTTAGGACTTTTCATTCGGTGCTCTGTTGAGTATTTTGTGGTGGCGTATGTGGGACTGGGTCAAATTAAAACATACAGATATTCACAGTGTTTTATCTTCAGACATTTTTTAGAAGTAGACCAGCTGTGTTCTGCGAACTACAATGACTGAGATGACGGCTTCAGTTTCCTGTCGGAAGAGGAGGTGTAACAGTGAGTTCAAGTGGTGACATACTCTAAATATCTCACAAACTGAGGCCATGTCCACACGGAGATGAGATTAGGTGTATCTGCAAAGGTTTTTTATCGTATAGACCTTTTGTAAACACCGAACTAGCGTTTTCGGAGCCCAAATACGCCAACTTTTGAAACCAGGTCCCAGAGTGAAAAAATCCGAAGACACACCTTCGTGTTTCTGTATTTACATCACAGTACGCCTCTTTTCTGAAGTGATGACGCCATAACCCCACCTCTCCCTTAACCCGCATGCGCTAGGCGTAATGGCAGGACTCCCAGTCAACATTCTCCTGCAGTTTTACAGTTTTGTTGTCAAGTGTGACCCTAAGTAGCAGCTCTACCTCGTCGTCAGTCCATGCAAAGTGGGCTCTCTGGCATTTGTATTTTCCACCATCTTCTTCTTCGTGTTTGTTTACATCGCACGAGTTTTATGCCATGCGCCATTTCTTATTCTGTGTTTTTGGTGTACTTTGTGGCAGCATTGCGGCACCACTTACTGGCCTTGCATATATACTACAGCGTTTTCAGTGGTTTCATGTTTACGCACATATTTTTAAAAAAAAATGAAATCGGTCCCTTCTTCATGTGGATATGGCCTGAAACTGATCGGCACAGTCTGTTGTCATATACATAACCCTATCTTTAAGTTATTGCAAGCAAACGTTGTGATTTGGTCTGTAAAGTGTTGACTCTCGTTGTTAGTAACGAAGTCCAGAGAAGAGAAAATGTGCCGAGCTGAATCCTGTTCGTCTCTCATTCAGTTGTTTTCTCCGTCTCATCTGTTCTTCTGTAAACTGATTGTTTCTCCTCGTCTCCCTCAGATTTCTGTTCTCCTCCTCGTCCACTGATGAACAGTGTTAAAGAATTCATTACTAAACTGTTTTTTTCTTCAGTGTGTGTGTGTGTGTGTGTGTGTGTGTGTGTCCGGGACAATTAAGTATGGCTTCACAGTGATTGATACTAGCTTGGCTTTCAATTTGTTCCACTACAGAGCTCAGAGCGTCACCTCCCCACCTCCCCACCGCCACACTGACCTCACACACACACAGAGGAACACACACGCACTTTAACACCTTTAATACCAACTTCAACCTGCCACACACACCTTTACACACCCTGCATGAGGACACACACGGGAAATATTGTTGTAATTCATCTTCTGAATCGTTTGTTTCTCTGGTTTAAGCGATCAAACTTAATTATAAAACAAGCTGCTTCTTGTAATTCCTGAGAACTTCTGAAGATAAAAGGTTTCCACCCAGCAGCGACGGCGGTACTGTACATATGTTAAAGAGCAGAGGCACCGAGCCAAAGACGCATTTACATTTTTTTGTTTTTCTTTTTGCTGCTCGCATGAAAGGCTGCTCCAGTGTTGGATCCTGAATCTTAATCTTACATGGAAAGCAGTTTTTTAAAACAGAAAATGGAAACATCAGCTGGAAATTAGAGAGCTTCTGTTTGAGCTCAAAAACATTTAATATTTTATTCATGAGATGAGTTTGGATGTTCTCTGCAGAAACACTGACAAAAAAACGTGTCGGATCTCTGCTCCGACTCTACCTTCACACGGCTGGTGCTGATCTGTTCGTAAAACTCACCAATTACAAGTCGAGCAAAGTTTGTACGGGAATCAGCTTGTTAACTCTGTTAGAGCATGATGGGATGCCTGTGGGAAAATAAAGTCTCCTGTCTCCTGTTTTTGGTGAAGTTGAAGATACGTCACCATTTATCCAAAAGGATATTTGAATTCTAATGAACTGGAAAAGTGTTATGATGACCAAGCATCATACTGCTTAGTCAGGATGTTCAGGTCTAAATCCTGTCTTTGATCACCAGATTTAAGTCTGTTGCTAATAAGTAAAACAGGTGGAACGTTGTTGCCTGCTGGGACACCTTATCTAACATGGATTGAACATTTCTCTTTCACTAACACCAGTGGCTTAAGTCATTAGCTACCCTCACCCAGATGCTTCCCACTGCAAAGTTTAGAGACGCTGGAGAAAGATAAAGATGTAAATCTACCAGCTAAACTGGATTTATGTGTCTCTGTGCTGATCGTAAGCAAAAGGAAGAGTGTCGTTCTGACAGCTTTGCATCAGGGTTTGCGTTAGCGAGCATATGGCAGCTTTTTGCCAGTAGCAAGTCAAGTTCAACTCCTCATCAGCGCAGATAGCTAATCAGCCAATCACGTGGCAGCATCTCAATGCAGTTAGTCATGTAGACATGCTGAAGACGAGCTGCTGAAGTTCAAGCGGAGCATCAGAATGATGAAGAAAGGTGATTGAAGTGACTTTGAACGTGGTTAACATGGTTGTTGGTGCCAGACGGGCTGGTCTGAGTATTTACTGGGATTTCAGCACAACCATCTCTAGGGTTTACAGAGGATGGTCCCAAAAAGAGCAAATATCCAGTGAGCCAAAATGCCTTGTTGATGCCAGAGGTCAGAGGAGAATGGCCAGACTGGTTCAAGATGATAGAAAGGCAACAGGAAGTCAAATAAGCACTGGTTCCAACCAAGGTCTGCAGAAGACCATCTCTGAAGCAACAACACCTTGTCCAACCTTGAAGCAGATGGGCTACAGCAGCAGGAGACCACACCAGGTGCCACTGCTGTCAGCTAACAACAGCAAACTGAGGCTACAGTTCAAAACTGGACAATAGCAGATTGGAAACACCACATTCAGATGGAAGCATGGATCCATCCTGCCTTGTATCAAGGCTTCAGGCTGCTGCTGGTGGTGTAATGGTGTGGGGGAGATTTTCTTAGTACCAGCTGAGCCTGGTTTAAACCACAGCCTACCTGAGTATTGCTGCTGAGCGTGTCCATCCCTTTATAGAGCAGCTTTGGGATGTGCTGGAACGGGAGATTCTCATCATGGATCAACTGTGTGATGTCATCATGTCAATATGACCAAAGTCTCTGGGAATGTTTCAGCACCTTGTTGAATCTGTGACACCAAGAACTAAAAGGGGTCCAACCTGGTACCAGCGAGATAATTATGTCCATCTCCGCCGACATACAACTCCAGACTTAGTCTCATTTTTTGAATCCAATTCTTAAAACAATTCTGATAAAGTACAAGTCTCACCTTGTGCAGTCGCCTCCTGCTCCAATAACAGAATTAAGACATATGATCTCATCTGCCGCCGGTGTGGTTAAGCTTTGGCAACTTAAACTGTTTAATTGGCAGGCACCGGTTGGCCATAATCAATGACATTAACTTAATGCCATTTTGGCTCCCTGGGCTGTAATTTGGGATTGATTCCTGCAGTCGTTGTTTTCTTTCTCACTCATAAAAACCCTCATCACAGTTCCCTTGTTAGAGGACTGAGACAGACTTTTTCCGTTGTTATTCAAAGCCGCCAGAGTTCAAATGTCACCGCTGCAGGACGAACACACCAAAGACGGAAACACTGCAGAGTTTGAATAAATTCAAACTTTATTGGAATTCACGGTGTGACGATGAGGAGGCGTCCGGGTGTCTCAAATAAGGTCACAGAGACACAATAAGGATTCACAGCGCTGCCTGTGGCCTCTGTGTGTGTGTGTGTGTGTGTGTGTGTGTGTGTGTGTGTGTGTGTGTGTGTGTTTGCGTGTGTGTTTGCGTGTGTGCATCAATATGTGTAGGTATGTGTGTGCTTCCATATGCATGTGTATACCTGTGTGTGTGTGTGGAGGACATAATGGCTGAAATCATTTAATGACAAGGGCTGTAGGTGTGTGTGTGTGTGTGTGTGTGTGTGTGTGTGTGTGTGTGTGTGTGTGTGTGTGTGTGTGTGTGCTGAGGGAGGGCAGGAGTCAAGTGGGTGAATAAGTACAGACATCAATAACCGGAGGACACGTGCATGAAATTACACTCAGCAGATCCATCATGGAGGAGCAGCAACAACAACAATTGACGACAACAAAGCAACGTGAGGCGGGGGAGGGAGGGTGGGGGGACACTGACCGGCCTGAAGGTGAGTCAGACTCTTGTGTCCACAAAGTTGCTGGTTCAAATCCTAATACAGGTCCCACAATGCTGTCAGGGAGCTGAGCAATACCGACCAGTAATGCATTCACATTCGAAAAACTAGAATCGCCACCCTGTGGTTGTGTGACTCCGCCCACCAGTCCAGTGTCTCTGACAGTCTCCATCATGTCAGTGAAAACATGGAGGCTTCACACACAGCAGATCTATCAATCAGCACAATTTCAAGATTAGAGTCACCAATTCAGTATCTGACCAAATGTCTCCCTTCTGTTCCTGAGATATGACGTTAAAACATGATGATGTCACAGTCAAGCTGACCTTTGACCACCAAATCCTAATCAGTTTGTTCTTGATTCCCTCAAGTGCACTTTGGATACTGTATTCACAAAAGTGTGACGATAACGTCACAGTGACCTTGACCTTTGATCACCAAATTCATATCAGTTGATTGTTGAGCCCAAGAGACATTTGTGCCAAATTTAAAGAAATCCCTTCTCGGTGTTCTCAAGATAATCGCATTCACGAGAATGAGATGGACGCGAGGTCACAGTGACCTTGACCTTTAACCAGGGGCCACCAAAGTCCAATCAGTTCATTCTTAACTCAAAGTGGACATTTGTGCCAAAGTGAAAGAAATTCCTCGAGGTGTTTTTGGGACATTGCATTCATATTGGTGACACAGACGAGGAAACAGTGACCTTGAGCTTTGACCTATGACCACCAAAGGCTAATCCGTTCGTCTTTGAGTCCACGTGGTCACGTGTGCATGTAACGTCTCCAGGCTTCTTTAGATGTTGCGTTCACAAGAATTGGATAAATGGATGCCCTTTTTCTCTGAATTGACAAAGTTAATATTTTGTTAATTCAGAGACATTTTCCGTGAAAACTTTTGTCATAATTCTGAGATCGTTCAGGAAAAACAGAGCAGAGTGAAGCAGTGAGTGTTTTACAGAATCGACACTGGTTCTTATTTATGTGAAAATAAATGTCACACTCAACAAACAATAAAAAATTAAACATTACCTCAAGATTTTTAGAGCTTTCCACCATTTTCATCAGCAGATGGACACGATGAGAGAAAATGCTGTTGAAAGACCAAGTTATCCTTTGACTTTCCCTCAAATTAAAAAATATACATTTATCTTGTTTTATTTTGTTTAGTTTTAACATTAAAGTAATTGAAGTGAAGCAATTTAACTGATATTATAACCCTTACATAAGGCTTTCAAATCTTTTTTTACAAAAAAATAAATGGCAGAACTAAAGACGTAAGTCAGCAAGTTCGTTTTCAATTTACATTTATATTACTGTGGAAAAACAACAGTGCGTGTTTTTATCTTCTATGTACAAACTGGAGTCGACGTTTGAGAGAAAACATTAAACAAGAAAAAGATGAAGTTGTTTAAAGTTAAACAATAGATATGGTGATGTAGGAAAAAAAATCTGGTCTGGCCGACTGCAGGTGCTGCTGACGATGTCAAAAACAGATTTTTGTTTTTTAAAAAAGGAAAACCTGAAGTTTAAAATAAAGGTTAACAAAATATTTTGTGACCATATTTATATCAATTCATTACTATATTCACAGCAGGTTTGAGCTCCTGTTCTTTTTTCTCTATTTTTTAAACAATTTACAAGTGTGTGTTCAGAAACCTGCACAATGCTGAGTCATGTAATTTAGCAGGCCAGAGAAATGTCAAATCATATCAATGACATCATCAATACGACATATGAACCAGGCTCATTTCAAACCTGTGAGTATTATGTGTGTGTGTGTGTGTGTGTGTGTGTGTGTGTGTGTGTGTGTGTGTGTGTGTGTGACAGCTCTTTGAAGAGCACTCGTCTCTGATCAGCATGAGGTCACCATGTAGCGCTCAGCGGGTTGGGCCATTCACACACACACACACACACACACACACACACACACAGGGGATAAGATGAAGAGAGAGAAGCCCCGTTTGCACTGCCTGTTAAAGGCGGGATTATCGCGCCATTATGCCGCCTCGCTGTGCTGTAAACAAAGTACGATGGCAGAACGTTGCGACAGAGTTGTCTCACTCTTAATTCACCACCGGAGGTCGTAACTACGGAAAACTGTGTCTTTATAAAGGACAGTCGGCTGGACGGGACCATGGGCGGCACAGCTGAGACATTATGGTGACGTGTTGTGCGTGTGACCCATCACAGCAGATTTAATAAGTAGCTGTTAGCAGTTAGCAGCTAAGGAGGACGAGATCAGCCGTCATATAACAGAGACAGTAAATGAATGCTGTTGTCATGTTAATGTCATTTCTGTGTTTATAAAGAGCTGCCGACACTTATGATATATGTCACATTAGAGGCCAACGCTGTGCTGTTACGTCACACCCATCACGCCTCTTGATTCCACGATGCCGGCATGCTGTGTAGAATCACACTGGAGCAACATGATGCCGCCATCGTTTGGCTCTGTGGCGGGAGAGTGACGCTTACTCACTGCTCACTGTGTTTCCATTAAACAAACAGGAGGAAATAGAGCATTTGTTGAGGACTATTTTCAGCGGCGGATTAATCCACATTTGGTGCTCTGGTGAGTACGTGTACATGGGATTAAGTCAAAATAAACAAAAACATAGTTATTTTCAATGTTTCCTCAAACGCATCACTTATCCCTCTGACTGAGGTGTCCCTCCTCGTCCTCCCCCTCCTCCCCCGTCCTCTCTGTCTAACAGAGAATAATCAATAGTCATTTCACCCGCAGGTCTGCGTCCTGCCTACAGGGGCAGAACAGGTGACCGCAGCAGGGGCAGAGAGGAGACGAGAGGAGGTAATGAGAGCAGAGGAGAGGAGATGAGACGGACAGAGAGGAGGAGGAGGAGTGATGGCTGTTTCATGATGGGAAAGAAACCTAAGAAAACACACGCAAAAACACACACACACACACACACACATCAATAAACATAATGTAACATGATCAACACACACACACAAGCTGATATCAAACACACGGGGCAGAGAGAGTCGAACAACAAGAGCAGCAGATCATCATCATGCTACAACACCTGTCCTGGCAACTGGACACACACACACACACACACATACACACACACACACACAAATTAATCTCCAAATAATTCCTCCTGGGATTGAAGCAACAATATGAGCAGCTGGCTAATCTACATGTAACAGGACCTAGTTTAACTGCTGGACACACACACACACACACACACACACACACACACACACACACACAGGTTATGTTTACGATGTTAATATACGTCTTTAATTTCCCTGTAAAATGTTTCACATGTAAGAGATTTTTTTTTTCTGTGTATAAATAAAAATCACAATTTTGCCACTTTTCTTTAAAATGATGTCACTTCCAAAAATGAGTTTATAGCTGTTGGTCAGTGGGTTTAGCTGCAGAGTGTCGACGCAGACGAGGTGAACTTTAACATGGATTTATATTGTTGACCAAACTGTCAGGACGGTGCTGATCTTTGTGTTGAGTGGAGCTGCAACATGTTGTTACTGTCAACCATTAAATTAATCAACTAACTTCCTAATCGATGAATCGGTTTCAGTTATTTTTTAAGACAAAAGAAAAACAAAACAATTCCAGCTTCGTCATTATGAATAGTTTCAGGTTTCTTTTCTCCTCCCTGAAGGTGAACTGAATATCTTTGGGTTTGATGAGGCCTTGGAGTTTAGGAAACACTGATGGACTTTTCTTTTTACTATTTTCTGACATTTTATAGACGCAACAACTAATCAACTGATCGAGAATATGATTTAAATATTTTAAATAGCCATTCACAAACTTTTTTGTGCACAAAGATAAATAAAATGGAACTAAATGTACCACTATATGAGCACATAAGAGATGGATGAATACTAACTGAAGTCTTTTGATGCTAACCGCCGCTCAGAACCACCTTTCTTTTAAAAGCTGATTTGACTGTTTGACCTGTTGCAATAACAAGCAGCATCCTTCATATCAGTATCAACTCCTGGAGGGAGAAAGGTAACAGATTTATTAAATTTCAATTTTTATTAAATATTCTTAAATATGAATGTTTTCAGGTTTCTTTACTCCTCTGTGGCCAAAAAAGACATTTGAAGACATCATGTTGGGCTTTGGGAAACATTGATGGACATTTTTTTTGTTACCATTTCCTGATATTTCATAGATCAAACAACTAAATGACTGATGACAAAATACTCAACAAATTAATCACCAATGATGGATTTTATATAACTGTGCTCTTGTCAGCAAAAACTATGACCTAAATATTCATTCACAAATGTTTTTCTGTGACGAAAACAAGACAAAATCACTGAATGATAATGTGAAGGAGTCTTTTGACGCTATCCAACGCTACAAAACACCTCCTCTTTAGAGCTGATTTATCTGTTTGACCTGTTGCAATAATAAGCATCATCCTTTATTTCAGTACCTGCTCCAGAAGGTAAAAAAGTAGCAGATTTATGGACTAAATATTTTTGTATAATCCCACTGAAACAGAAGTGACAGATGACTACAAGATGACAGGAACTATTTGAATAAAATAGGCTTTTGAAAGTAAATCAAAAGCCAAGATGCTGCTGTCGCGGAATATAAACTCCTCTGCAGAGGAATATTCAGCCGACACCAGCGGACGGTGTAAATACAGCACTTAAAGGTGACGATCACACTGTTCAGACGACATGTCACCTTTTTACTTCTGACTCCACCATGTTTCTCCCTCCGTCTGTGCTCTTAACATCAGCACCAGATTCTGAGATGACGCCGGAGGACGGAGGAGTCACGACAGAGGAAGAAGGGAAAGGTCAGGGGGACAGAAAAGGAGAGAAGGAAAGGAGAGATGGGAGGAACAGAGAGACAAAGAGAGAGAGAACGAGGCAGAAAGAGAAAAAAGTGAATTTAATGAAAAGTAGTAAAAACTGAGAGATGTTAACAAAAGGACTAGAGAGAACGAGGAACGGCAGAAAGAGAAGAAGAAAAGAAATAATACAAAAGTGGGAGAGAGTAATATAGAGAGGTGTGTGTGTGTGTGTGTGTGTGTGTGTGTGTGTGTTTAACCAATCTAAAGTGTAGTATAATTGAAGTGTGTGTTTTCAAGGACAGGTAGATATTGGTCCTGAGGTGGGAAGCTGCCGAGTCAGCAAGTCTGAGCTGATTACATCCTCTGTCTACGAGGAGAGGAGAGGAGAGGAGAGGAGAGGAGAGAGAGAGGAGAGGAGGAAACAAAGAGAGGAGAGACAGAGAGAAAAGAAAAACAGAAAGGGGAACAGTGGAGAGGAGGAGGGGAGAGGTTAGATGAAAGGACGTGGGTAGAGAGGAAAAGAGAGAGAAGAGCACTGGGGAGGAGAATGGATGACAAAAGAGGAGAGGAAGGGAGAGAAAAGGGAGTGGAGAAGAGGAGCAGCAGCGGAGAAAAAGAGAGGAGAGGTAAAATAAGAGGACATAAAGAAGGAGATGAAAAGAGAGGAGAATCAGAAAGGAGATGAGGAGGAGGAGAGGTAGGATGAGAGGAAAGAAGAAGGGACATGATAAAAAGAGACAACAGGAGAGAAAAGAGGAGAAATTATTAGAGGAAGGGGGAGGAGAGGTAAGGGGAGAGCACATGATGGAGAGAGTGGAATAGAGGAAAAGAGAGGTGGGGAGAAGAGACAAGATGAAAAGAAAGAAAGGGAAAGGAGAGACGAAGAGGGCATGAAGGAGGAGAGAGGAGCAGAGGTGGTGGGGAAACAAGGGAGGAAAGAGGAGAGATGAGGATGGAGAGAGAGGAGGAATCAAAAGGAGAGTAAATGAGAGGAGGTGGAGAGGAGAGGTGACCAGAGGAGAGGAAAGAAATGGGGGATAGATGAAAAGGAAGGAGGAAATGGAGGGGAGGGGAGAGGACGACATAAATGAAAAGAGAGGAGGAGCAGAAAGGAGGCGAGGACACGAAGCAGGAGAGGAGACAGTGTCTGTTGGTTTTTATGTTTTAGGCAAAAATCTTTGTGATTGTAAAATTAAGTTTTCAGCACCAACACCTCCTGGTTCTCCTCCAGGAGCAAGGAAATGTAAATAAAGTCATGTTGTCATTGGTAAAAACACAAATTATTAAACACCAGTTGTGAACAAGATAAATCGTTTTGTTTCATCACTGAGTATCAAAGTTGTTCCTGACGACTTCTGATAGTTTCTAAGCAGACGTGTGTGAGCAGCTGTCAGACACACAGCAGTGTTCGGACCAAAGAGCAGTGAGTCAGTTAAAGTGTAGGCTGGAACACTGCTGGTGTATAACGGGACAAAAAACAGCATTTGTTTGTGTAAAATGAAGAAAACGTTCATAACAACATGTTTGTGCTGCTCCAGCCCCTGAAAAATGCTCCGGCCGTGTGCAGCAGCATCATTTACATTTTCATACATTTTCTCCATCTGGGACGAAACCAGAGTCTGTGTCAGAGCGGCGTGCAGGAATTTTACACATTGTTATTTGGTAACAACGTACAAACTGCCGCCGCCGCCGCCGAGGCTCAATTGCCGGCCGGAGACATTTTCTATGCATTTTCTTCCCAAAGACAAATGTAAATTCAGTTTGAAAAGGAAAGCAATTTTCACTCAGACATCAACTACAGACGCATCAGCCGACTGTTTCTCGTCTCTCTGATAACCGTGTTTACATGCATGTCTGGACAAAACCAATCTGGTGAAATCACAGAGGGAAGCGGGACCAAAGCTCCGCGTTTGAAACAAAACTTAAAGCATCAGGACTTTTTTTTTTTTTTTCTGGCTGTTTAAGCGTCTCGAGCTGTTTCCTAACAACACGTCAGGATCTGGCCGAGCTCAAACACTCCACACACAAACCACCGAACCCCCGAGCAGCTGCCAAAACCTCAGAGCAGCCTCTCTGCCTCTCTGTTTCTGTGTCCCCCGCTCATCAGAATGGGGTAATGGGACATTTTATTGTGTTATTTCGCCCCTGGGGAGGAAGGAGGGGGGAGGGGAGGAGGGAGGGGGGTGTTTTGGAGACAAAGCCAACTTTGTGCTTTGTGGTTTTGCTGTTGTTTCTGAAAGTTCGCCAACACTACCACCACCACCACAGGCCTCCTTTCTCTCACAGTTCTCAGTCTTTTTCTTTCTCCTCCTAATCTGTCCTCCTCTCTGTCTCCCAGAGGACGGATTCCAACAGGAGACAGAGTCAGGTGGCCGCATTCAACCCACAGCCAGATTCAGTTAATTTAGAATTTGTTTAAATGATTATGTGTACTTTACGTGCAAAAAACGTTTTTATTCAAAGTCAGAAATCTGTACAAATCTGTACTTCAAACTAGGGTTGAGCTGAATACTCGGATGAAACAAGTATCCGGTACTTTTTACGAGCATCATTATCATACGAGCAAAATGTGTCGTTATCTGAACCTGAAGCTCAATTCTGACGCTGTTCTGTAAATACTCTTCTCAAAGCTAATAAATATTGCAACTTCTGATTAATCCCCAAAATTTCAGGTTTAAATTAACTTCTTATTAAGCTGATTTCAAACTCCACCCACATCTGGCATAAAGAAATTACAGATATTGTGAATACAGATAATTCAGTTGGTTGAACAGACACAGACACAGATACTACTTCAAACTGTTTTTGTGGTGTTTTGAACAAAGCTTGGTAAGTGAAAATCAAATCTTTGTCGGCATCTTTGCATTTAAGAAAGGTCCTGTAAAGTTCACCTCAAACACAATCCAAGGAATATCCAAAGCAAACTGAAAGCTGTTCTTGTTCCATTGTTGATGGTCTCATTTGAACGGTAACTGAAGTTTTTTCCCAACAATCAGAGTCACTTTAAGTGCTTCTGTCATTGAGTTATAGAAGTGTCAACGCGTTTGAATATTTTCTTGAAAGATGCTGCAGATGACTAGAGCTGGGAGGTATCAACGGGAAAACACAGTGGGACCATTTCGTGAAGCCTCACAAATTAAAAGTGGATAACAACATCACAGAAAATAAACATGTTACGTGTTTTTCTGAGTTTTTGTCCTGGCGCTTTTCAAGAAAAGACGATAAAACAATGAACTGAATGTGTGATTAGACAGAAATGTCTATTTAGGAGTTTAATGTTTATAAAATCACTTCTAGAAAACCTAAACTGATAAAAAGAAGATTGTTTTAAGACATAACATAACATTCATGGTGACAATAAGGGGTTAAAGTCTTTTGGAGGTCATGAGTGTCATTGACTACAAACCCATAAGCCCTGGGTGAAGTGGACCAATTGTTGACCCTGTAAATACCTTTAAACTACAGGAAATGTCAGTGATGTACGTCCTTTCAGCTCAGGCCTTGGTTGGCTATTGAGGCCATAGAAACAGCACTGGAAGCTCCTATTGACTCAAGTAGGTGTCAATGCAAAGGTCAGGAGCTCACCTCAATTTTTACATGTGGAACAGCAACAAATTATGGATGATATGTGGAGAAATATGAATGTTTGAAACAATGCAACAGCAAAATGATGTTTTCTTCACCATAGCCTTGTGTTTTTGAGCCTAAACATAACCACACTTCAGCCACAGTGTTGTTTAAACATAAAGAAAGAAAAAAAGTTTCTTAATATTCACTGCACAGTAACGTACAGTTACATATCTGTGGTTTGCAAGAATGCACCATGCTAATATTTATCCTGGTGACTGCGCTGATACATAAAACAGTGAGCCACAAACTGCAAGTTCAGAAATACTCAGGTTGTAATCAAATATTAAAGGTATGATCAAAAAAAAAAGTTCCCGAAGCGGTTGATAAAATGTCCATTTAAAAACAGATTCTTCTATTAAGCCTCAGGGCTCTCTGACTGTTGGCCTCAAACTGGTTTTAAATGCACTCTGGTTTAAAAATGCAACCGGCCCTCAACTCAATGAATATCGCACACACACACACACACACACACAAACACACACACACACACATTACACACATGCTGGATTTGGGCGATCAGGCAGGTGTTCCCACCCGCCTGCCTCCTCTGGGACAGCTAACCAAGCACTCCTGCAGGCTTTAAGAGGCTCTCATCCAGCCTGCGGGTGAGTTTGATTCAACAGTCGTCCGCTGGTGAGAGCCAATCAGGTCGCTGAGTGATGCCACCATCACGTCTCATCTCTGTCCCTCATCCTCACCAGTCTGTTCCCCTTTCTCCTCCATATCCATATTAAGCCCACGTTTCTTTCATATCGTCTTTTCTTTCCTGTTTTGTTGCTCTCCATCTCGTCTTCCTCCATCCTCCATCTTCTTCACTGTTAATATAGACTTCAATGTCCAAACTGTTCAGCTCCCTGAGTCTTATTACTGTGACAATTCATGTCATTCTTCGTGGTATCTGTATTAAAAACTGAGGACCATTCGAACTCAAACAGGGCATCTCTTTATGTCTAGAATTTATCACTATATTTTACTGCTGATGCTTTCATTCATTTGAGCAGCCGAATACTCAAAACTTTTTCCTTTGTGGCCTTAACACTTTTTTTTTTGATGACAAATTTTTGTACCTTTTCCATCTTCTTCTCATGCCCCCAATATGAATGTGTTGCCTCACTTTAAATCAAAATACTTAGATGAAGTAATCTTATTTAATATTATACAACTACTATTTCATATTCCCTAGGGAGACAGAAGTGAGTTAGTCTGACTGAAGGAGGATTTCCCTGATGTCGACCAAACTTCGGTTTTAACAAGTTTTAGATTCTATAACATTCGGCCTGAGTACGCCAAGTCCGGACTCATGTATTTGGCAAGCTTGACTCAAGCAGCGTCCTTGTTGACACCACTGACTGAGCTCTTGAACCTCAGAAATTTGCAATCGTGACATTCATAGTTTTAAAGAAAGCATTTGATACAATAAATCACAATATATTCATTACAAAATTAGAATGATATGGGATTCGGGGGTAGTTTTGAATTGGGTGAGGAGCTACTTAGAGAGAAGACAACAGTTTGTGATGATGGACGGATATATGTCAGAACTCTTGGACATCATGTGTGGCGTCCCACAGGGGTCAGTGCTTGGACCGATGTTATTCAATATATATATATATATATATATATATATATATATATATATATATATATATATATTTGACATTTGTAATGTATCAGAGTTACTGAAATGTGTCCTTTTCGCAGATGACACAAATATGCTGGTTTCAGGGGAAAATTTGCAGCAACTTTTGTCCACAATGACCTCAGAAATTAGTAAATTAAAAAATGGTTTGACAGTAACAAGCTATCTCTAAATAAGAAAACATGATATTTGGAAACTGTAACAAAAAAAAAACAAAAAAGTGAACACATTCAGGTACATGTTCATTTACATGTTCGAAATAAAGACAATCAATCAATCATTCAATCATTCAATCAAGCTCAGCTCAGTTTTGTGCTGTCAAATTATAACATGAATATTAACTTTACCTTCAGACAAACCAATGTGGCGTCAGGGTTTCAATATCCACCACATGGTTAAGGTCTGAGGACGAGCGTGGTTTTAAAAACACATTTACAAGAGCTGCCTCGTGAAAGTCGGAGATTGGAATCATCATTTGGAGACCCCTCAGTCAACTGAGATTGACTGAAATCGAACAGTTATTTAAATTTCGGGCAACCATTTAAATAACGGTGGAATGAATCAGCAATATGGTGAAAAGATTTCTCCACCCACATGTAGGGCTGTATATACAGTAATGGCTGCACAGACCAAGGTTGTCTACAATGTTTCCTCGTTTAAATAATACAACAATACGACCTCCTTCGCCATCACCTCGTTTGTTGTTTTGTGAAACGTTTGACTCCACCTCTGGTGCCATCTATTGGCTGTATCATAAAGGGCACATGGACGTATGAGGGCAGTGATGTTTACAACGTTTGAAACAGACGTATGTATTTTCGTTCATAAAGGCAACGATAAATGAGCTTTTACTTTGTGTAACAGCGGCCATTAGAGAGCGCCGTCACTCTAGAACAACTGATTCTGTCGCCCCCACAAAATATCTAAAATATCAAAATATCTCCCTTGTCCTCCTTTTCTCTTCCTGACTGTTTTTTAATGTCCACCTCTTTGTCTCCTTGCCTCCTCTCCCCCTGGTTTCCTCATCCTCCCTGTTGCTCGGTCTCTGTCTGGCTCTCTCGGTCAGTCCTCCTCTCTCCATCATCTCTCCATCATCTTCCTCTCCAGAGCCGCTGTAGTGTACTGATAGTGGGAGCACTTGTGCAGTCAGCTATGAAGTCTGTCCTCCTCCTCCTCCTCTTCCTTCTACCCCCACTTCCTCCCTCCCTCCCTCCCTCACTCTCTCTCTCTCTCTCTCTCTCTCTCTCTCTGTCTCCCTCCCTACCTGGAAATTAATTTGGTCTCCTCCAGATGCCTATCGCCGCTGAAATGCCCCCAGAAATAGATCCACAAACAGCAGCTCAGCCAAAACGCTGTTGCTGCCTGACAGCCTTTAGCAGAAATACACACACACTGCTGGATGGAGGGGGAGGGGAGCAGATGGAGAGATGAATGGAGGGATGGATGGATGGATGGAGGCAGGGAGTAAATGGTGGGAGAATGGAGCGTTGCAGGGTGGAGAAGATGAATGGGTGAGGAGAGAAATTAATAGATGGATTACCTACAAATTTGTACACTTTATTGCCTAAACAAACCATCACTTTTTAGATTGATTTCCTTCCTTCCAGGCAGCCATTGCTTTCTGTTCGTTTCTATGAAAAGCAGCTTGCACAGACAAGAAACCTGCTGCAGAGAGATAATTCATCACAATAAAAGATTTAATCACCTTTTTTTTCCTCCCATCAACGTTGGGGCATCAGCACGTGGTGCGGTTACAAGTGGGAGGCTCTTCTTGATGGTGCATTCAAGGACACACCTGAGATTTGATAGTCTGCTGCTGAAGAATTGATTTTTCAGTGAAGCCGTCCTCTCCAGAAACACAACAGCGCTGGTAGTTTAAAAAAAAGGCTTTATGGTTCAGAACACAGCAGGATGTGGTGTCATGTTGTCATGTGTTGATGGTCGGAGGCACCAAACCATCAGACACTGGAGACCTGGCTTCAGTTCTTCTACCAGCACAGTCGCCAGAATAAAATGTTTGCATCGTACTGTTATATATTATATATATGTTCTATTTGTACATTTAATTTGTTTGATATCAATGTTTCTAAGGTGACGTAGTTCAGATTATATGAATATGAGCTGGGTTTCTCGTCAGAAGGATGAGCGTGTCAGACCTATACAAGATGCAGAACCACAGTTCTAGACCAACAAAGGTGGGTGTCCGGGACATGTCCAGCCTTGTTTGCAGCAAAAAATCACGGCTTTTAATGAGAGTCGGAACATTTTCAGCCACAAAAGTTGGTGTTTTTTAATAACATTTTGAGACATGTCCAGCTGTGTTTGTACCAACTAAACCAGGTCTTTTTCACAACAGTTCAGAAGATGACTGCCAGGTAACAAACAGCAGCAAACCACTAATCAAGACTACCACAGGTGGATGTTCGGGACATGTCCAGCCTTGTTGGTAGCAAAAAAGCATGTTTTTTAATCAACAATTTGGGACTTTTTTAGCCACGTTTATAGCGACAAAAGCAGGTGTTTTTTAATGACAGTTTGAGAAGTGTCTAGCTGAGTTTGCATTGACCAAACAAAGTCTTTTTAACAACAGTTCAGCAGACACCTAACAAGCAGCAGATAGAAGCAGACCACTGCTCCAGACAAACAAAAACAGGTGTTTTTCCTTACCGTTCGAGACATCACCAGCCGTATTTATAGCGACTAAACTGGGCATTTTAAGCCAAAACATAATGTTTTCATTTGTGTGTTCACACAGTAACCACAGCATTGTCACAACATAAAATTAAAATGGAAAGATATATATATTTAAAAAAAGCAATTATTTTGATATTGGTAATGCAATCGCAATATAAGTCAAGAAAAAAAATTAATGGTGTGATTTACCAAACAAGCATGTTCTATTGTGTTTCAAATATGAATTGTGTGCCGGGACCTCTCTGTAGCATCACTGTGCTTAATTTATGTGCTTCATATTTTACCTTTATCAAAAAATTTCCTGCTATTTGGATTTTGCACTTGGCCATATTGCAATTTCGACAATAATTCGATTAATTGTGCAGCTCTCTTACAAATGTAACATATCCGTGGTGTGCACAAACATACAATGCCAACATTTCCTTTTGTTGATTGAGCTGCTCATAACAACAGTAAATATTAGTTTCCTTTGACCATGCTGACATTAAAGCAAGGTTAATAATAGAAAAAAAGGTCATATTGATTCCTAAAAACCTTCAGGTCTCTTAATTGCTCCAGATGATGAAGTACAGTGTCTTTACTTGTTTTTATTTTGTTTTATAAAAAATTAAACGTTTGTCAGTAATGTGCTACAATATAACGTATGAGTGGCACTTAGCGTAACACACAGAAAACCAGAAAACTGAGATTGACTGAGACTTTTTTATTTGGGTTCCCCAAAAGGTTTGTAGGAAGTATATTGATCCAGATATTTAAACATCTAGAAAACTAAGTCGGTTCTCCTAGTTATGTTTTTACCAGGTGTTTGTGAACATGCAGTTTTGGTTTCATATTATTGAAAACTGAAAATTTGGGGATTTTGGACAAACATCTTATTTGAAGTGTTTCAGTCATGCAGCAGTTTATATCCAAAGTTAGTTAACATCAGTAACCACAGGCCTCTCTGTAAGTAAAGTTGCAGCAAGATGCATTTTATCACTTTTTAATTCAACTTTAATTCGTGAGCGAATTAATGAATTTTATCTTCTCAGAAAAGCCACAAAGTCTGACTTTAATCATGTGGTTTGTTTCCTTAAACTTAAAAAGAAAAAAGGAAGAAGGGCTTTAAATATAGAGGCAGTCACTGCAGAGCACCTTAACAAACATTGCTTCAGACAGCATCCATTTTTTGCCATCTGACTTTCCAACAACGCAGCTCATGAGTAGCTCACACCTACGTGCCTCTGAGCAGACAAGAAGTCATTTTTAGATGCATCATTGAACGCACCAACAAGGTGATATTTCAAAACCGTCCCTGCTCTCAGCCACCTTTCTTTACACCTTTTCTTTGGTCACAGAACGGATTAACTTTCACTGAAATGTGGTGAAAGCACTGGTTGCCTTGAAGGAGCTGCAGCATTAATTTACTTTGGAAAATGGTCAGCAGAAATGTAAAGTACACCAGTGGTATATTTACAGGTCGGAGCCGCTCCACTGTGCAGCTTTGCAGCCTTTTCTCTGTTCTGTGGGAACAAATAGAATCTCTGTGGGTTTTGGATCACTGGTTTGACAAAACAAGGTATTTAAAGATGTCACCTCGGGCTCTGGGAAATTGTGATGGACATTTTTCACTGTTTTCTGACAGTTAATAAAATTCTGTTTATGATTTGTAACAATGGAGTGAAACATTCAAAACTGACCAATGTGGTTATTCAATGCATTTCCTGATGTATGGCTCAGATAATCTGCTCTCTGCCCCCGAAGAGACACGAGCAGGTAGTTTGATGATAAGCTGATAAAATCCATCAGTCAGGATCTGAACCATCAGAAAAAAAACTGGTTTCACTTTTTTGACAAACACACTGCAATGTTTTGGGGGTTTTTGGGCAACAGCACAGGGTTTAAATTCAATCATCCATCCAGAATCCAGAAAATGTGTTGTTGCAAAGCCAGAGGAAGTTGTTTGGATACACATTTGTCAGAAATACAACAGGACACTGACATTTTCAAACACTGTGTTTTTCTTGAACGTTTTCAAACTACAAAAACGCACCACCCGTTGTGAAAATTCCCCTTAAAACTCTCCACTAAAATCAGTTTCTGCATAAATCCAACATGAGCCTCAGTGCCTCGTCTCTTTCAGGAGTCAGTCAGACACAGAAACCAGCTTTCATCGTCTGTATGAGCTGTAAAATCACCGGCTCGTCTCTGAGAGATTTTCACCTTCAGCAGCCGAGCAGAAAGGCCGAGGTCATATCTGATAATAAGTCTCACACTCATGAATTCAACTTCCTCCCGTCAGGTCGGAGCTTCCTGCCTCCTCAGTCCGGGACAAATTAAAGGATAAAACCTCTTTGTAGCAGAATCAGTGAAAGTGAAGGCTGGACAGCAGTGAAGTGTAATTTCAGCTCTATACATTTGACCTCTGACCCTCCGCCTGCTCTCTGCTCTTTAACAGCACACGTATGCAAATAGCCGGCTGTTAATCTGCTGCTCAGCACTGACCTGATACCTCCGACTGCAGTCATACTCTGCTGTGCATTGTACTCGTCTAGGTGAGGTAACAAACTGTGTAACGCTGTTATAAACACATCATGTCATTCACCCTGATCCCAGTCATGCAGATAAGCCTGGCTCGTCTCTTGTTACTGGGGTGTCATGAGAACTTAAATTTTGATACCAAAGATGATGCCGAAGTTCTGAAAACCTGGCGGTACTTGTTTTTCAGGACCTGATGTAGCAGCATATACGCCAAAGAGAGAAGAAATCCGCCACCAGCACGTAAGAACAACAACAACAACACATGGAAGGTGGGAACAAATGCAGCAGCAACAACAGCTCCGCCCCAACTCATCAAAAAGACAAGTAATTTTTCCTGCGGCCAGAATATGTCGTCCAGTCTTTGCGTTTTTATACTCTGCTACAAACACCATCAGCATAACATGGTGCTGAGCATCTATTCTGTGCTGGGCGCTGCATGTTTGGTGCAAAATAACTTTTAGTAACACTTGCAACTGTTTTAACTAGTGATGTTATTTGTGTGTGTGTGTGTGTGTGTGTGTGTGTGTGTGTGTGTGTATACTTGTACATGTTACAAAGTGAGGACCACATAACATATTTTAGCAACAGAGTGAGAACACTTTTGCAATGTGAGGACATTTTGGCCCGTCCTCAAAAAGCTGTGGAGGAGCAAGGGGTGGATCCAACTGAGAAGCTGAGGACACTATCAGCAGACCGCCTGTCACTTAAAGCAGACCACCCTTAATTGTGAGTAACTTTCAGCCTGTAAACGAATGAGCTATGTAAAAATTAACTTCCTGTATAGTTGTCTCAAATGTTGAAATTAGCTACAGAGACTTAACTCCTCCTGGTACCAGGCTGTAAACATGTTTATTTCTGCTGTAAAGTTCGGCATTTTAACATAAACGTCTCTGGGGATTGACTCGCTTTGGGGGCCAGCCTCAAGTGGACATTAGAGGAACTGCAGGTTTGGCACTTCTCCCTTGGCCTCCCTTTTCTGCCCAAAAAGGTGGCGAGTGCTTTTCATCCTGCCATCCAATCACAGTGGAGAAGGGGCAGGACAAATGTCACAAACACCAGCCGTCATGTCTTACATGTACAAGTGCTGAACAACAATGGAGGAGAAGTATATGAATATTCTGTAGGGTGTATATTAATATGTTTCCTCACTCAGAAAATCTCATGAACCCACACAGACTAGTACCTTATGTTCGAGGCAGAGCATCAGGATTAATAATAAAATCTTAACTTAATTTAAATGTTTCTAATAAAGGAGTGTATGTTAAAGTATTACCATGGTATTGAGATTAATATTGGTGTTGACTATTAAATTCCTGGTATCAGGACGTGCCTGTTTGTTACAGTTATGTTTTAGCTGCATCTGCTTCATGCCGGCAAAATTCAAACAACTGTCATGAAAAACTAAAACCAAAGAAATCTGAGGGTTCAGATACCAACACCTCATCTTCAGTCATGTGTTGAGGTTGAGATGCAGATGGGAAATCAAACAGTGTGACCTGATGCAGTTTTGTTCTGGTCACACTGATGAGAAATCAGCAGCTCTGAGTCAGGAAACTCTGAGCTGCAATGCCATCACAGCTGCTGTCTGATGAGTTATTTTGTTCCTGTAGTGTTTATCTGGTTTCACTATTTAGAGGCAGGCACACACACACACACACACACCTGAGTCCTTCCAAATAATTACAGGACTGCAGAAACACTGTGGCAAAGATCCAGCATGAAAAACAAAAACATATCAAAGCTCCGTATTTCAAAGTCCAACAGTTTCTGCGTTATTTGCCAAATGCTCACATCTACACAAATGTTTCTCGGAGCGAACATTTACATTCCTGTCGGCTGCAGTTCTGTCAGAGCAGGTGTTGTGTCGTTAAACAGGAGGACGTCTGACTGAAATAAAACCAGCGACACGACGAGCCGGCGAGGCTCCGGTCGAGCGGGGAGACGACCTCAGCGAGCTGGAACTAAATTATCTCTGCACCTTTTCCTTCATAACAACAGATGTTAGAGTAGAGGTTACACAGAGGGGGGAAAAACACTGAACGTATGTCATCAACCCTCCGTCCATGTGAACAGCATCAAAATAAACGCGTCTCAAAGACAGAGTGGTGTTACATGTTACCACACTGAGGCTGCACAGCCCAAAACATAAACAACATAAACCAAAGTAGAGTCTTTTCACCTCCTCAGTATCACTGCAACACTCCCCATCACTGCCTTTTAAGATCAAGAGAATAGAGCTGCAGTTACATGTGGTCGTCATTCCTGTGTGCAGACATACATATTCCCATGGAGAACATTATTCCACTGTATGTTGTCTGGTTTAAATAGAACAGAATAGAATAAATTCTCCAAAATATTATGTCCAATACCCTAAATAAATAGATGCAGCAACCCATATGAGGCAATTATTTCAACTGAGACAACTGCAAAACACAGACTAAACATGCATTTATAACAGAATCAAAGTTATGCATTTGCTTGTCATCTCTAAACAAGGTGTACAATGGGGGGGAGAGTGGGAGGGATCATCCAGGGCCTGAAATAAAAAAGTTTGTTTATTTATTGATAATTAATTAATGTCACAAGTCAATTAAAATTGGCTGAATAAATTGGTTGGACGACTGAACATTGTGTAGTAAAAGCTCTCTGAGGCCTCTCGTTATCTAAGTGTGAGGCATGTCAAATATTTTGTCAGCACTGGTTGTGTTTTGTTATTTTGGCTTAGAGGAGGGTCATACACATTTCAGTGGTTATATTTTGTATTTATTTTACTGTTGATTTTTAAAGAAAACATGCCGTCCAATCGCCAAAATTACACCATGTATCACAGCCAGAAACTGTAAAAACAGAAATTAGTGTTGGATTTTCCAATTTCTGATGGTCCTTGATGACATCATGGTTGACAAATGTCCATCAGCAAAAAAAAAACAACAAAAACAAATAGTGATATTTCATCACAATCACTTTTGTTTTGCCAAAAATGTAATAACTAACTCACGATAGAGGGAGGGTCAAGGAAAATATCTGTAGCTTCAGGGAGGGTGGAAATCAGGCTTACAAAAAAGAAAGGAAACTGACTTTGTAAATATCAAAAGGTTTTATTTATTTATTGCATTTTATCCCCACTTGTGTCCTGTGTCTTGTGTTTTTATGTTCTTTGTTGAAATGCATCCTTTAAGTATAAGAACTAATTTTGTTGTATTCCTGCGCAACGACAATAAAGATTTATAGTTCTAGTTCCAGGTACGTGAGAGAGACATGGATCAAGAGAGGATGAGCAGGGGCCCACAGAGACTGCTGATGCACAGGGCCCAGAATTTGGTGCTACGCCCCTGTGTCTAAATCTGTAGGGTACAAAAACCTGTACTCCTGTCCAGAATGGTTTGCCAGGATAGATTAGAATAGAATATGATAAACCATCAAACTGGACCACGAGTAGAAGTATAAAATAAAAATTAAAGGAGTAGAATCATGATTACATTTGACTGCATGTCATTCTAAATCAACAGGTGAAAAATATGCACGTTTCAAGAGAGAAACTGATGCCATGTCATAAAGAATAGAATATTATGGGACAGAATTCCATCAGAGGAACAGCGTCGATACAACAGAATTGAAAAAAGGAATCAAAATTATGATTATCATCTCTAAATCAACAAGTGAACAAGGACTGGATTGTTACTGCAGGAAATTATGTCCAATGTGTCCGACAATTACAACAGACCAGTTTCAAAATATAAAACTCAAGTTATGGTTTTAACGTGCCCGACAGTAAAAGGCCTCACACACTGGATCAGACAGATTCTCAAAAACAGAGACGTTCCTGTCCACAGAGTCACGTCCAGTAACAGCTGCCACACTGACAGGAACAGAACAGAAGAGAATAGATCAGCTCTGCAGTGTGAGACAATATATCAGGAATATGAATCCACCAGTTGATCAGATGAGCAGAAACATTTTTACATATAAACCATGATGATAAATATTTCCACCTTAATTCCACCTTAACAATCAGAGCCAGTGAACCAGCTGTGAGGTCACGTCCAGGTCTGCTCAGTGTGACCTGCACAGGTAAATCCATGCACATCCCTCCACATTAAAACTTCCTGTTAATTCCTCCGAGCCTCACACGACACACACATGCGCGCGCACGCACACACACACACGCGCTGTACACAGCAGTAGTAGTGCTGCCCACAAACACACATCCACACACACGTTTGTCATCGATGGCTGCACATGTTTTCCTCGACGCTCACACACCTTGCTCGCTCAGAGCGTCAACACACTGCATGGCTTCCTCAACCCGCACGCGCGCACGTGCACGTCAAGGTACACGCAGGTACACACATGGGCAGGAGAGGCGAGACAAGCAAAGACAGTCCTCTGATTCTCCCCAACAGCAGCCAACCGACCTGTTACCCAGCCACACACACACACACACACACACACACACACACACACACACACACACACAGGCGCGCACGCACGCACGCGGGGCACGCACACCTCGACTCTCCTCTGGAAAGGGTAACAGCGTTCCTCCTGACACCTTCAGGCTCAGAATAAAACGCAAAGCGACGCGGAACAGCCGGTAAGCCGCCGGGCTGCCGGTTGGTTCAGAGCCGCCAGTGTGCAGCTGTAAACATGCAGTGAGGAAGAGGAGGAGTGTGTGCAGGAACAAAAATCCAAGCCCCGTTACCGTTCTCTCCGCGTCGGGTCCTGCTGGATGCTCGGCTTGGTGGGCGCCATCTTCCTGCAACAATTATTTGATTTCTTACTTTCTGTTCTTTTCTCTTTTTTCTCTCCTCAGATTTATTTGGACGCGGAGCGGCGGCGGTGCGCTGCACCCTGACAGCAATGCGTCATGGTCGGTGTGTTAAGACAAAGCCATGTCCGTGTGTGTGAACGTGTGAGTGTGTGGATGTGTATTTGAGCGTGCGTGCGTGCGTGCGGTGCTGTGCAGTGCTGTGCTGTGCGTGCGTCTCGTGCTTGTCTCTCTCCTCCGCCGCCGCCGCTCAGGAGCGTGGAAACAACGGGCGGTGGAGGCGAAGGCAAGGACCGGGCTGCAGCAGCAGAGGCATGCCGAGTGGAGTGAGGGGGAACCCGGGGTGGATGCCTCTCAGATCCCGCTGTCTCTCCCCTCTCTTGCTCTCTGTCTCTCTCCACACACGCACAGCTTCGGTTTTGGCACTACAGAAGAATTTCCTGCATGCGCTCCGGAGGAGAAAAAAAGCCAAACAGGCGCGTCAAATCTTTACATTCTCGCCGCCGCTGCAGCGCATATCCCCGTTAAAATCCCCGCGGCGGAGCGTCGCTGGGCGGTCAGAGTGTCTGTGGTTTTTCGGAGCATTTTTCCCTCCTCTGGCTGCTGACAGGAAAAAAAAGGACACCACACATCTCCGGTATTTTCTCCAGCCCCGGCGCAACAACGCCACTCAGTTGCAGTTGGAGCCAGTTTGTGTGTGTGTGTGTGTGTGTGTGTGTGTGTGTGTGTGTGTGTGTGTGTGTTTTATTTTTTATTTAATTCCCCCTCTCTTCCTGTATTACAGGTTGCACCGCGGGGTTATTATCCAATTTTTAACCATCACAAAAACACCACCCAGTGTGCGCGGGGGGTGATGGGTGATTTATTTGGATGGTTGCCCTGTAAATCAGATCTACCTACACACACGCACACACGCACGCACACACACTCCTCTCCCCTCCACCCTCCTTCCCTCAGTGTCATAATAAACACATCACAGCAAATGTCTCACTTTAAATCCCAAATTCAGTCACTAACTTTTTGTGCTGCTGCATTTTTCTTTGCACATGTGCAGAGTCTCAGTCATGTTGCTGTGTCCGCGTCCTCATGAGTGTGAACATGATCAGGACTCCTCATATCATCTGTAAAAATCAAATTATCCTGCTCACTTTTTATATTTTCAGCCTCTAAAATATATTTTCCTCCAGGCTTTGATGTTTGCACGTCAGCGATGGCTCATTATCCTCCAACAGAAACTATCGCCTGCTTCTTCTTTTTTTTTCTCTCTCTCTCTCAACATTCATTTAAATTCTTCTTTTTTTTTTAATGTATAATTCATTGTAACCTAATCGGTGTGCTGTGTGATTAACCCCCAGGCTGCAGCCCTGGAAGCTGAAAAGCCTCCCTCTCTATACCAATGACCTGTCAAGGTCAAAGGCATGCTGGGTATTCTCCACACAAACACGGGGTTACAGGCGGTGCTGTGGTGGAAAATAAAGACTGGAGAGGGGAACCGTGACCTCCAGTCTGCAATCGTCATGAGCTGAGTGCCGATCGACACACGTGCACTTATGTATTCAGAGAAGGCGTCAACATGTGCTTTTGCCTCATCATGCTCAGCGGTGTGACAGCAGACGCAGTGATTTACAGCTCAGATTCAGACTCATTTTCTTCTAAACACGCCTAAATACAGATGTTCAAATCGGTTGGTGTTTGCTGCATCCCTGGGTGCAGATTTATCCATCCGGGTGTGAAAACATGCTCAGTAATATTCAAAAGCAAAGCCAGCGCCAGCTTTATGGTCACACGACAGTCTAAAACCAGAGAGGTCACAGGTTTGACCCCCAGCAGAGCCTCGCTGTTGAGCCCTGAGCCGCACTGACGTCATTCACTTACACCCACATTTGAGTTTCTCCACCTGAGGTGAATTTGGGGATCAAACCAAATAAAATCAGGAGATGTTTTGGGTTTTTTATCAATGCACCAAAGCCAGCTGTGTGTCCCCGCAGCGAGACGGCGCCTGCTCGCGTCTGGTTTTATTTCTTTAACCTCGTCCAGGGTCGGTGGAACAAGTGCTCGCTCCGTTCTTTTCGCGGATGAGGTCTGGCTGCTCCTTCTCTCCCCATCTCAGCTCTGCTTACTGAGAGCAGTCAAACGGAGGCGACGTGGATAATGGAGCGTAATGTATAAACATATTAGCTCCCAGCTGTTTGTTGGGGGAAACATTATGTATAGAGAGAGGGGAGAGGGGCAGCGAGACGACGGGCCGACGAGGACGCAGGATCCACAGACGGGGAGGATATTTAAAAAACATCCCGCTCGGATGAAACGAGACTCTGCGGCTGTTTGAGATCCAGACGCAAATCTTTTATAAGTGAAGTTCACATTTAAAGGAGATTGTTGAGGCCTGGCTGTTCTCATACTGGAAACTGGGGGCCTCAAAGGGTCCTTGATGAGTTGTGACGGGTCCCCGGCTGCCAGATGACGACATAGTTAAATTCCAGCAGGTTTGGTGTCAGAAGAAATGATCAGAGAACGTGTCAAACCACCGCTCTAATCCTCGCCTCCCACATATGCACACAAACATAAGGTCCACTACACAAAATCCCCCCGTATGGGGGTCTGGGGGTCTAATGTGTGCCCAGAAGCCCTGCTTTAAATAACAATACGGCCCTTATTCTCCTCTTATTTGTTGCTTTAGAGGGCTGAGACGCTCTCAGTGCACTCGGAGAGGCCCCGGCTGTGATTTATGTCTGTTTGCTCCCCATAGCTTTTAGACTTTACACACACATAGCTACACTCCATAATACGGAGAGTTTTTCGGGTAATAAGGCGAGAGTGTGTGTGAGTGTGTGTTTGGTGTGTTTGGGCCCCCCCACGGCTCCAGATGATTAGAAAAAACAACCCTACTGAGCGGCCGGACGGTGAGGCAATCATTTAGATTCAGATTGGAGGGGAAATAAGGAAATAACAGGGGGACGGATGGAGTGAATTGTCACCAGAGAACAGGTTGGACTGAAGGAGCCGCGGCTTCGTGGCCAGCTGGAAAACACTCCACACATTTCTCTGTTTTCGACTGAAATAACTCCGTCCTCTATTTCCAATAAATTACCTCCTGTGTTTCCACTGAATTAGCACAACCTCATCCCACTTTTTTCCACTGAATTACCTGGACTTCACTCGTCTATTTCCACTGAACCAACCTGATTCCTCTGTTTCTCCTCCGTCGCTTCATCCCTCTGTCTGAGCTGAATACACTGCTTTCTTTCCACAAACACTTGTGTGTACTTTGAAACACAAAAAAATATATAAAACAAACTGTGGATATTGAATTTAATCCTCTTGTGTGGCATCAAAGCCGCCAGATCCTCCTCTTCCTTTCAGGTTTAATAGAAAACTAAGTGAGGAAAAGGCCACGTTTTTGTAACATTTATCCCCGGTGCTGATAACGATAAAGCCATCTCCATCCAGTTTCACACAAGGCGCTGAATGATGTACCTGCGGTTTAGGGTTATGGATGATTTCTAAAACTTTGATTTTAAATACCAACTGATAGTGTCGCTTCATGATATCTCAAAAAAAGATCTTTAAAAAATATATCAAACCAAAAAGTGTCCACTGAGTTAGAGATGCCCAGCTGTATCTGAACATTAAAGTGTCACATGAAGAAGATGTGGTAATCCTATAATAGATTTTAGGAGGATAGAATAAAAATATCTCAGCCAAATCTATTACAGGAGTGACCACAGAGACTCTCACTGAAGGGATATTAAAATATTTCCCCTGAAGTGTAGATATGTTCACTTTTCTACATTTTAGATGAAAGTATTTTTCTCACTCATAACGCCACAGGTCGTTTCCCTGCAGCTCCCCACATACCTTTGCTGGTAGGCGGTGATTCCCTGCACGCTCTGCGGGGTCCCGTTCGTGGCTCCGGGGATCGGCACAGGCACCCGACCCACCTGGGGTCCCGCCACCATCCCACCGCCTCCGCCGCCTCCTCCGCCACCGGGTCCTCCGGCTCCCGAAGCCGTCACCTGGACGCTGAAATCCGGGAAGATCCTGATCATGGTCCCCCGGCCGTCTCCGATGCGCTCCCGCGTCTAGTTTTACAACCTCCTCCGCTTTTCCTTCCTCCTTCCTCCCGAACACAGACCAGTCACCGCTTACTGGGATCACTGGGATCAACAGAGGTATTGATTTAGCTCAGAAGACAAACAACAATCTTCTTCTTCTTGTTTTTATTCTCCTTTTCTTCTCTAACCTTCGGATAGAACTCTCAAGAAAATCCGGCTCATGGTCCCGGTGCGCAAAACAAACAGTCACCAATCAATGGATCAATAGATTAATGGGATTAGTGAGTGGATGTTGCACGAGCGGAAAAGATCATGAAGCTTTTGCTTTATTATTTCTTCCTCCTTTTCTTCTTCTATCCTTCAGAGATAACCCCCCGTGCAGCTCCGGATCATGGTCCCGGTGTCTCCGGTGCGCGCGGTCTCCCCCTTCTTCTTCCTCCCACTCAACAGTCAATGGGATCAATGGATCAATGGATCAGTGGATCTAAGAGGTGATAATTTCACCGATTAAAGACAGACGGACAGCCGTGTCTGTGGTGTTGTCTCCCGGCGCAGGAGCTCCGGACTCTCCTCTCTCACGCGGCCACCGCCGCCGGCTCTCCATCCGAGAAAGGCATCCGGTCCCCGGCTATCCCTCTTGGTGTCTTGCCGGTGGGGTCGGTGGGTGTCTGTGGGAACGGCGGACCTGAAAGAGAGCAGTCAGTCGGTCAGTCAGTCAGTGAGCGCGCGGCTCTCAGCAGCACGAGCTCGGCAATGACATTGGTGTGATACAGTGATACAGCAGCAGCAGAGGCAGCGGCGGCAGCGCCAAAGTGTGTGTCGGTATGTCGGCGAGCGCCTGCGTGTGTTGTGCGCGTAATGTGCGTGTGTGTGTGCGTGTGTGTGTGTGTGCTGTCCTCTGAGCTCGAGAGAGAGGGAGAGAGGGGGAGAGAGATTGACTGATAGTGCTGTTTGTTCAGCGGGAGGACATTTGCTCTGCTTTAATGTGCGGAATAACGCAGCAGCTGTAAACTGGACTTTTATTTTAAAGCACCGCCGATAATAAAGAGACTATTTTATGGAAAAGGTCTCTTTTTATTTCTTGCATGTTTCCGATCCGCGCCGCAGTGTTCCACCTCATAAAAGTCTTCAAACGGAGCTAAAAGGTTAAATAAATACCCAAAAACTTCCTCCAGTGCGCAGACAGGAAGGTAAAATGGATAACGGCGGTTTAAAACTCAACAGACCCAAAGTCTTCACACTTTCACTGCCATGTCTCAGAAATATGTCTCCAAAAAAGAAGAGAACGAGTCTCGGATTGACTTTTTCGCCTTTTTCTGCGCGTAATGCACCCGTTCCCAAAAACAAATCCACCTACAGTGTGATTTTATTTCTCATAAGAAGTGGATATTAAATTTATTTCAACCTCAGGAATTCAAACATCCCGGTGTTGTGTCTGTGGCGGCTCACTGAGGGAGTGGAGATGGAGATGGAGATGGTTTGGTGCCAAAAAGAAAAGACGCGCGGAGCCACAGTCAGAGGTTTTGGGGGTAAATGAGTGAGGTGTGTTTGAGAGGAGTGTGTTTCCTTCATCAGGTGTGTGTGGAGTGTTTCATCTCTCATGTGATCTCAGTGCAGCTGAGCTGTGCTCTCCTCTCTCCGCTCACTGGAGCTCCGTGTGTGATCAGACTCCCGAATAAAGTCATATTCACACACACTCCCTCTCACACTGTCTCCTCCCCTTTCTCTCACTCAGACTCACCACCCTCCTCTTCCTCTCTCTCTCTCTCTCTCTCTCTGTAGGGCAAACTATCTCTCTCCTCTGTTCTCTCACCCACAAATTACTCCCTCTTTCCTTCTTTCCACTCATTTTGCCTCAGTTTATTTTTCCGAGCTGTTTATCCAGATATTTTTTGCTGATTATTGAAGGAAACTTTGCCCCCACATGACCATTTGTAAATGCTGGATTCCTGAAGACACTGGGATTCAGCATATACAGGGAAACAGAGAAAAGTCTTGATGAGTTGAAGTCATAATAACAATAATAATAATAATAATAATAATAATAATAATAATAATGATAATACAATTTATGTTTTAACTGCAATTTAACCAGGAAAACGTCTTGAGATTCAAAATCTCTTTTTCAAGTGCCCTGGCCGAGACAGGCAGCAACATAAAGTTACACACGAACAACATAAACCAAAAATACAAAATCAGAAATATGCAGCTCCAAAACAAACAAAAACAATATACAACACAAAAAGAGATGACTATGACTGTATTTTATCTGTTAATCTGTTTTTATTTCTATTGTTAAGCACTTTGTACCTTTGTTTTGAAAAGTGCTATACAAATAAAGTTATTATTATTATTATTATCATTATTATTATTAAAAAGTATGTCAATAAACACTGTGAACCATAAAAACGCACAAAGACCAGCTAAGATACCCTGACGTTGGCATATAAAAGATTTTGAACGAAAATCCTGTAGCACTGAGGCAACTTCAAGTCCTTCTGCAGAAGATTCCACAGATCAGGAGCTGCAGACATAAATGCTCGCTTGCCAAACTCAGTACGTACCCTCTGTACGACAGTGAAAACATGTTCTGAGAACAGAGAGCAATATAGGCGCCTTTCAGAGCACTCAAGGACACCTCACAAGACACAGTTAAAAACAAGCAGCGATGTGTCTATAGATCATAAAATCAAACAATTCAGAAATATACAATAAAAGGTAATAAAATTAGGCTACTTGACAAATATCATTTAGGTCACTGGGGTCCACGTTTAATACCAGCAAAACTATATCAAAGCATCAGTTTACAAAGTCTCACTGTGTCTCTCTTCATAAACACATGCATCTTTACAAAAACCTCACTGTTTAAAACTGAAGTGAAAGAGAAACTTCTCTACACTCTCTTCAAAGCCAGACTCCTCAGAGCGCTCCAGGGATGGCTTTTTTATAGGTTGACATAGATGTTAGCATCGCACTGGCTCACTCGTCAAAAAGTCAATGGGAGTTTTCCATTGGATTTTGGATTAGTGACAAAAATAAGCTCTGTGGCAAACAAGCATTTATGACACCTACATGATTTGTTCAGCAAGATCATTTTAACAAGTGATGAAATGATTTTTGAGGCCTAACTGCAGTCGTCAGAAGTAAAAAGCTAACATTAGGCTCAACCTGGTCTCACTCCGAAGCTGTTGAAATCCGGCTCTTGGGCAGTGACTTGCGACATCTGATGAAAAAAGCTGTCCTTTAACGTTGGCATGATGCACAGCCGGTCGCCATTATTGTTTGGCGTCAAAGGGAAACAGGGCGGGACATTAACAAAAGTTAAGGCAGCCATTGAGTGTGAGTAGGTTGGATGGGTCCAACAACCACTGACTTTAACCCAGGAGAGCAGCATTCACAACCTGTAAGATCATAAAGTCACACCCTGCTCTTTTCTTCCTCACCCCAACCACGTTTTTGTTGTTAAAGGGAAAAAAAAAAGTCAGCTGGCAGTGTTGTACCGACGTAGTGCTTTTATTTTGAAAGAGACTGTATGCAAACTGTACATTTCCTGTGAAAACAGAAGTGTATTTTGAAAACAGACGTGGAAAGTCCATGACCAAACGTGGACATGTGACGAGGTCACAGTGAGGATGAGTTGCATAAACAAACTACACCTAATGTGACCACCATCACATGACTGTATATCCAAATACAGTAAGATTTAGTGGCATCTAGCATCATCATCAGTAGTAGTGGTAGCAGGTTGTTGTTGTTGTTGTTGCAGTAGAACTAAAATCCAACAGGCATTATTTTCACAGTGGACACAGTTTGTGTTCAAACATAAGCAGCAGTTTTCCTAAAAGATTAATATAAACCTCTTCTGCTGCATTAAGTTTTGTGACCAACATTTTCTGGTAAGACAAAGATGCATCATCATCATGTGTAGAAGATAAAAGCACTGCCAGTTCAGAGGTGACAGAAACATGGTCATATCCACAAAATCACTATTAGCTAGTGAGCAGTGCTCCAAGTAGGCCTGTGTGACCCACAGACTGCTGTGATGCTCAGGTCGACCCACAGGCTGCGGGTCCCAGGGACTGTCGGGTAAGCACGTGTCACGTATCATAAGCAAGTATCACGATCATATTAAAAATGATGCAGGTTTTATCATGAACGAGATGATATGACACACCCCTCGTGGGAGGAAGTGGAGACGAGTCCATCATCTTTTGTGAACCATGTTAGCCTGTAGCAAAGTAAGCTAAGCTACTGAACCAAAGGACTATACGTTACTAAAGGGGGGGGGGGTGCAAAAAGGAGGTGGCATAAGCACTGAGGATTAATGGCTGTATTTGGCGTTTAATTAACTGCCAATTGGCAGTTAATTAAACGCCAAATACAGCCATCACCAAATCACCAAAATTACACCATTTATCGTGGCCAGAAACTGTAAAATAGAAATGATCATTGGATTTTGAAATTTCCGACGGTCCTTAAACACATTATATAGGATTAATGCTTCCGTCAGAAATAAAAAAAAATGTAACCAAATCTGAACTTAAAATAGTGATATCTCATCTAAATCACTTGAGTTCATGTCTCATTTCAAAAAAGATTTCGTCTTCAAGTTTTAACTTTCAAACAACAAAGGCTAAGTTTTAAAAATCCAATAACTCATTCCTAGTGGAAGGGGGGTGATGGATTTTCCGAACTGAAAAATATTTGTAGCTTCAGGGAGGGTCAAATTAAAAAAAAATAAAAGTAAAAATAAAGGTCACACCTCAGCTGCCCCCCCCCCCCCCCCCCCTCTAGTAAGTAATGAACAGTGCCTAAAAAAGTACAAACTCTAAAAATGAATGGAAGAGAAAACAGTGACTGACATTTATCTTGTTTCTTCTGCAGCATTCACGTTGGCCCGTCTGTATTTGTGAGGATAACTCAGAGAGCTCTGCCGCTGAGACACGTTGCAGAGCTAAAACTCTCATTTGCATCCTGACATTTCCAGCAGAGGGAATCGAACCCCCAACTCTGGCGCTTTTTACTGCTCTGCTCGTCCTTATTGAGCCACGCAGGACACATTTTCAATATTTCATCCTCCTCTGGACCCGGCGAAACCCCTCCTGGACCCCTGCAGGGACTCTGAGCCTCACTTTGAGAGCCCCTAATAACCAGCAGTTCTCGTCTGTCCTCCAAAACAAAGCATCGCACTAATAAAACGTCCCAATTGAGCTGATTAAATACCAATAAAAACACACAGCTCGCCACTCTGCCAGCCTGCAGTCTAAATTGGATCGCAGCTCTAACCAGCAGCTCCTAATGAAAACCACCGCCGCAACCCAGCCTGGGTACACCCCGCAGTACAGTCTGCCTCCCCTCCCTGTCTCCCCCTTTCATTCTCTCCCTCTCTCTGTAATGAAATCAAATGAATTGGACTGGAGGTTTCAGGGGAGACATGCTGGACCCCCTTATAGAATTAGGACTGAGCAGTGTGTGTGTGTGTGTGTGTGTGTGTGTGTGTGTGTGTGTGTATCCGTGTACTTTCTAAGTATGACCACATGACTCATTCACTCATGGTGTGTGTGTTCATCTGTGCAATATGCATTTGATATAATATGCATTTGCCTCCACAGTGTGTGTGTGTGTGTGTGTGTGTGTGTGTGTGTGTGTGTGTGTGTGTGTGTGTGTGTGTGTGTGTTTACATTACAGGCTGTGTGTACTGGCTGCATTAGTGAGCTGTGACCAGGTAAAGTACAGCAGACAGAATCAGGACAGTCAACCTGCTGTTATCCCTCAGGACAACACACACACACACACACACACACACACACACACACACACACACACACACACACACACACACACACACCTTGTGCTCCAGCAGCAGAACAACAAACACTTTCTCCTTCTGTCTGCTGTGGTGTGTTCAGGTACTATTTGTTTAGTTATTCTCTGATTACAGAGTTCCTGACCTGATTGTTCATCTCACTAATTTTATTTTCTGCAGCTGATTCAACATCTGAAAACTATCTTCAGTCCGGGAAGAATTTCAACCAGAGTCTCACGAGGAGCTTCTCTTTGACCCAAACTAAGAAAACAAACTTATATTTCTTTATTATCTGAAACTAAACCTCCCGTCAGCCTCACATTCATGTTTTCATAGATAAAACTAGTTCAGCTCCTTCCTGACTTTAGAAAAGTGGCTTTAGTAAACAGCCTCAACTCAAGGTCCAGTAACGACAGTAGTTTGTTCTGGAGCTTTCAACAATATCACGTGGTCTTCATCTGCAGGGTACAGGCAATACGCAGACCCCATCACCTCTCTGACAGAGGTACAAGACACACAGACTCTTGCCTCTTTTGTTGCTGTTTTGTGGCTCTTCGCATTCGTTCTGCCCAGAGCAGCCCCTTGATAGTCAGAGATTCAAATCATCAGTCAGAGACCCCTCAATCATTTTGGTTCCCATTTTTGCTGCAGAGGAGGAGAGGCTCTGCACTGTAAGGCTCTGAGATAAAACTATCCTCTCGCTTGTGCTCAGAAGTGAATTTACAGCTCACAGATACGTCATAAGACACAGTCTCTGGCCTTTCTTTGATATTTAGTGTTGGCAAAATAATTTGTTGCACATTTCCAATCACTGTTTTTTAATAGTCAGTGTGCTGTTCAATGTCTGTCTGGGGACATTTTGGTCCCCATTTTTGCTGCAGAGTGAGCACTCTTGACTTTCACACTTTGGTACAGACAGCTACAGACATGATGCAGCAGCAAAGAGGAGCAGAGACTGAGTTAACACCATCTTCTCTCTTCTGCTCAGAAGTGATGCATTTACAGCTTGTTGACTATATTACATGAATGACGGTGTCACGTTTAACGTTCCACTGAGCCCCGTTCAAACAATTATCATATTTAACGGCCAGATCTGATTCATAAGACATTATTCTGAGTCGGGTACAGGCAGCCCGAGTTTCGCATTTTTATGCTGTATTGAGTCTCCTTATGTGTCTCTTGATGGTTTTCACAGGCTTCCATGCTGCTTTCTACTGTTTACTGACCTGTTCAGGCCTGTCCATGATGTCCAATGTGACAGGCCAAAAAAAAAAAAAATGGGCCTCTTCGTTTGCGAGGACAAGGAGGGCGCGCAATTCCTTGTCTCCCCAGTTGCTCATCTTTACAGTGTCTGTCAGGTTTGTGTTTCCCTCTTGCGACTAGCTGCTCGCTAATTCCTGCTATCAGCTGTTTCCTGTTTATCCACCACCAGTGGCTCGCACGTGCGGCGTCATCAACAGCTCCTCCCGTTGCGGACGGCCGCCTCGTTCTATTTAAACCAAAAAGGTTCTGCCAATATGTCTACGCCTACAAGGCGGAAAATTGGGCACCTCGGATCAAGTGTAAAAGAGGCTATATGGCTTATTTTAAACAGGTTTAAAAAAAACCTGTGTACATGTGCTAATTTTGGTGGAGAGGGGATAAAATTAACCCTTACCAACCAGGAAGAGACTGACAATGACCACACAGAGATGCAAAGGAACTACAAAATGACAACAAAATAACAACTACAACAAAAACAACTACAAAATCACCACAAAGTCTGTGTGTCTTGCTCTTAGGTTAGAGCGGTAGTGGGGCCTTTTGCATATCTGTGCCCAGGCGTCTATGTGCTTATAATCTGCTCATGGCTGAATGTCAGCCTCTGCTAATGTGTTAGCTCGTGCTAAACCAGCAGACATTGAACTAACTCCAGAGACGGCAGCAACAGAAAGTTTGCTGATCTAGCGGGGAGTCAGGACGATTCAGGATCAGGTGCAGAAAAGATTGAATGAAGACACTGTTTGACTGGAGACATTTTGATACTACTTGGTACTGGGTTATTTCAATCGATACCTTAAACGTATCAAGCATCAATATTCAGCTGTAATAAATGGGAGAGAAGAAATTCAAAGCATTAGTGTTAGGTACTGGATATGATGCATACAGAAATCTGCAGGAGAGACAGACGGAAAGACTCAAGATATTTTATGAATGTACAGAAACCATGACTGAGCGAAAGGGAGAGAAATTTGAAGAAAACATTTAGAGACAGTTAGTGGTGAAAAATGCTATTTGACATCTGAAATATGTCAGAAATCTGAGGGAAAAGAATTTAAGTAAAGCCGAGAATTAAAGTCACAAATTTTGTGCTTTTTGCTAAAGAAATTCCTCTGTCATTAGATTTATCTCAGAACTCATCAACACTACAGGTGTTTAAGAAAGATTCAGTGCTGTCACCTAAATTAATGCGAAAACAACTAAACAAAAATTCTCTGAAATGCACCAACACTCTCAAGTTCAGTGTCCACACACACACACACACACACACACACACACACACACACACACACACACACACCATCAGCTGTCATCAGTTTCTCTGACTTGCTGTAAAACACAACAAAAGTCAATAATTCCCCGTCATGTCTCTCCAAATCCGTCGTGGAGGCAGCCTGTCATCTCTGCAGACACGCGTGCCTTTCTATTAAGCCGACCATCAGTCCGTTAAAGATCACATGTCTCTGTTTCCTCATTTGATTGTTTTTTTTTTCTGTCCACCGTCCTCGGTGAAAGACAGCCGATGACAGAGAAATCATCGTTTTTGTTTTCAGAAGATCAGATCGGAGACAAAACGAACAGTGTGTGTGTTCAACAAGTGATGATTGATGAATAAAAACAGCCTGTTTGCAGAGGATGACGAGTGTCACCAACTTTCATTTTTACATTTCAGAAGAGTGACACACACACACACACACACACACACGCACACACACACACACACACACACACACTTCCCTCAGGTTTACTCTTTACAGGCTGCTGATGTTTAGCCTTTTACCTGATTAAGTAAGGTTATATGTGACTCATGAAGCTCAGCGTGAGTTCAATCAGGAAGACTTTCTTTAAGCTTCATCCATTCGCAATTCTCTCCATCCTACTGCTTCTTCCAATCAGCTGACTATGGGTGTTCACTCTTCTCGTTATCCAATCAAACTCCGCCACCATCTCTATCAGCCAATCAGGATGCTGCTGTCAAATCTTAAACCCGCTCTCTCCTCTGCTGCTGTCAGCTGTCACTTCAGGCAGAGCCATCGCGCCCTCCTCGCCCAGTTCACCTCCAGCCATCGTGTCCAGGGTCCAGGACGAGCTCGCCCAAAGCTCACTCCTCCTCTCATCCAGATCATCAGCACCATCTTCATCCCATCTCATCTTCATCACCACCAGCACCCAAACCCTGGAGGGTTCCCTGTTCTACTATGACTTCATCAACCTCCTTAAATTCACACTATACCATAGTCTCTTCCCTACAGTGAGTCTCTCCTGAATAAATCAATGTTCTTTCTCATCAGCTGATCATTAGTGTATCTCAGCACAAGGGTCAAAGGACAGAGGGTGTCGTATGTTTAACAGGTTGTAAAGACTCAACCATTAGAAGCTTTGACCACGTCCTCTCTCTGTTTTGTGTCAAACTAAATGCTAAAATTGATCATCAAAAAGATTCACCCAACACTGACTGATGGCTGACCGTTGGCTTGGTGTGTCAGAGCCTTTAGAGCCCGACCTCCTCTCAGTGATGCGTTCATGTGTTCAGGGTGATAAAAACTATGTCCCTGAACACATGTAGTGCCTTTTGATGGTTTGTTGTATGAAATGCTCCACACTGTCACAGCACTACTGGACCGAAATATTCGACAGCAACATCGTTAGTTGTTTTCTCTGTGACTTCAGCATCATTACACCCTCTTTCATAAAGCACAAGTCAGAGTCAGACAGTTGGACAGACGGGTAACCGGACAGACGGCCACAGACAGCCGCCCACCCTGCTGGCTGAAAATGACAGCTAAATCTCTCTCCCCCTGTAATCTAACTAATAATGTTTCCCTCTTCATATTTTCCCTCTGCCTGCGCTGATGGATGGGGTCAGGCTGCGATTCCCCCGGCTGAGGTCAAAGGTCAAACCGGAGCCTCGGCTCTCTGCTCCGCCACTGTAATGGGAGCTGAAATATTAGTCCTAAACGCCTGCGGACGCCGCGACGCCTCAGCACAGATGATGAATTAACTGCTATGAGGAATTACAGATGGAGCATTTTGAAGACACACACACAAAGTTTCCGCTCGTGCACACGCTCATCTCTTGTGTCCACACACTCAATTTCCTCATCTACACACCTCCGTATGCTAATGATTGATAATAGACATCAACTTTATGTCTTCTTTTTTGTCCTTTCCTTCTCTCTCTCTCACACACACACACTTCCTTACGTATGCTAATGATTGATTGTGGTCTCCGGCTGACGCTGGCATCATCATTGCTTTTATTTATTCGTCCATTCGCAGCAGCTCTTGGCCTCTTGCCGTCTCGTATCAAATTGTTTTTTAAATGCATTTTGACGACTGATGTGAAATGCAATCAGGCCAAAACTCTGTGAATCCGTATTAAAAGCACAATCACGAACATGTAAAACTGTGCGCGCACACACACACACACACACACACACACACACACACAATCATCAGCTTCATCACATGATCCTCTAACTTTGTATTGATTTCTGAAGTATCGGTGATGTTGTTATTTTACTCTGCATGACATTAAACCCAATAATTTCTACTTCCAATTGGGATAAAAAAAAAAAAAAGAAAGAAACTGCTCTTTTTAAGAATCATTCTTACTGTTATCAAATCTCATTTTCAGGAACAAACCAAAGATAAATGTATAGTAGTGTGTGATCGTGTCAAAGCCTGGTGTGTCCTGTCCCTCTGCACCACAGAGCTACACTGGTGTCCAAAAATGATTAAAAACACATCAATGAGTCACACTGTCACACACGGTGACACGATCCTCATCATGCATACATCATACTCACACCTTAGCTTCTGTTTGTAACGTGCACTTTTAGTTTATTTGCTGTGTGGTCACACTCTAGTTCAGTTTACTTTAAAGGAGCAGTGAGTAAGATTTAGGGGGATTTAGTGGCATCTAGTGGTGAAGTCGCAGACTGCAACCAGCTGAAACTTCTCCCGATTCGGATTCTCCCTTCAGTGTTCAGGAGGTTTTCACTGGGAGCCAAATTCTCCACAGAGGTCTCTTCCTCTTAAAACTGATGAACCAGGTGATTCAAAGCAGAAAAAACACTGAATAAAGTAGTTTTGAGTTAAAAATCAGTGTTTCTCCAGTGTAGTTTGGCATGTCACAGTGAGGCACCTGCTAATGTGTGCTCACCTTATTCCTGATCCAGACGTTTGGGTGGTTTTTAGCATTTGCAGAATTATCCACAGACGTCTCTTCCTCTCCAAAACAAACAAACTCAGTGATTTAGACCGATAAAATCTCTGAATAAAGCAGTTTCACGTTAAAAATCAGTGTTTCTCCTACACAGTGTGGCACGAGGAAGACGGGACACTAGCATGTCTGCTCACCTTTTTTCTCTGAGAACTAAACAACCAGATGTTCAGGAGGTTTTTACCAGGAGACGAATTATCCACAGACGTCTCTTCTTCTCCAATACACATAAACCAGGTGATTAAAACTGGTAAAATCACTGAGTAAAGCAGTTTCATGTCAAAAATAAGCGTTTCTTCTCTGCTGTTTTGCATGTAGAAGATGGAATGTTCTGACACAGCTGGATACAGATAAGAGCGACAGAAAAATGACAGCAGGTCTGGATTAGAGTGATACAGCAAATAAACATATACCGTACAACTTCAAAGACAAGCCTAGTCCCAATAAAACGCCCCGTCTCTTTTACTAGCCACGTGTAGCTACACATTTAGACTAATAAAGTAGAGGCACAGGCTGGTCGCCAAGCAGCTCGTTATTATAGAAGTTCTCTGGATGTATGAAAACAGATTGGTGATCACCTACATGAGCTAATGTTAGTTAGCAGCTCAGGTCGCACACACAAGTACAGATGTTGAACTTTTGTCAGTATGGAGATGCTACACAGTGTTAGCTTGGTTCATTTCATTTTGCTGAGACCATGAGCACCAGAGGAAAATATAAATATAAATCTATACACTGTAAGTATCAACTAAATGTCGCTCCTGTTCATGAGCTTCATCTAAAGCTGCAGCACAGTGATCAAACCATTTTCAACCATTTAAACTAAAGCTGAGTGTGAATACAGCTGCTCTCTGGTGAGTGCTGATCATGTCAGTCTCACTCACGCTACAGAATGTTTTTGTCTGTTTGTTTCCATAAATTACAAACAGCAAAACACACTTTTCATGAGAATCGAACATAGTGTCACAGAAATCAGCCTCACCTGCTCACATGTGGCGAGTCCGTTGCTGTTCCACAGAAATCCAGTGAATCCATTCAGGCTGAAATCAAATCAAAGTGTCCAACAACAACAGGCCTTGAAGCTCAGTCTGCCTCCACACACACACACACACACACACACACACACACACACACACACACACACACACACAGTCTCCTTCAGCCTGAGCTCCGGAGGATTAACCTTCAGATATGACACTGTCCACAGTGTGCAGCAGGGGCCACGTACAACCAGACAAAATGGTCTGTTCAGAAGCACCTGGCGCTCTGTGAGGCACAAACACAGAGACCAGTGTGAAGTCAGTGGTTCTGGAACATGACACACCTTATATGATAAAATTAACTGTTGTGTGAACGGCGTCAGGATTATGAAACAATCAGTCATTTGGTTGTTTGGTCACTTTGTGTTCACTACTTCCTGCTTCCTTCACTCCACAGGTGTGAGTGGCTGCAGCCGTGATCAGGTGGAGTGAGGGGGCGGAGTCAGCTGTTGTTTTTTTTCTTAGTATAAGAGGAAATGAATCCAGCTTTCATGTGAAATTCTTAATGCGACTGAGTTAAAACTGCAACTCAATTTTATATTCCTATATGTCACAATATATGCTTTTAATGTTTTTTATTAATACAGTATTTAATCACTCAAACATCACATTTAGTCGCGAGAAATTTACCGTTTTCTTATCGTCTCTCTTCCCACCATTACTCAGTGGTTGTTGGTGTTGCAGCTAAAACCAGTTTTATTAAATAATTTATTTGTCTCTTGTCAAACAGAAACGACAACAATGCTTGAGAGCACACTGGCTTTTTGGCAACAGCTGCCATATTCTGGGTGAGGGAGTGTCCTTGAATGCAACACTAAAGAAAGATGTAGAATTATTTTCTCTTTGCAGCTGCGCTGACACACGACGTTAAAGCACAGGTGACTTTCTTTTTTTATTATTTTATTATTTTAATAATAAAGAGCAGACAACACAGACAGGCGGGGCAAGAAGTGATGCTGCATTCAGGTCCGCTCAGAATTCACGCAACTACCAGTTTCTAACGAGTCCTCACCAAAAGTCATAATTATGACACCAAAACCAAACAAACATGGACATCTCATGTCAAAGTGTCACGTAAACCCACATTTTATGGTTTGAAAATGTCAGAGCACATTGTTTTTAACCCAAATGCAACACAAAAACATGTGAATATAAAAGGTGACCATCCCGACCAGAGGGAGTCAGGTGACTTGGTGAGAGGAGGAAACTGTGGGAAACTGTTAGATAGGTAGGAAATAAAAGGGAGGGAAGATGGAGAAAAACTTTGATTGCAAATTGAAAGAGGGAATTCAAATCTGACTGTCAGTGGTCTGCAGGAAGAACATGAAGTCAGTGGTTAGATGGCTCTGATGACAGGGAGGATCCTGCCTGAATAATGAAGTTTCTAAAACAAATAGCAAAGTGGAAGTTTATTCACCAGGATATTGCTGCATTTCCTGCTAGTATAGTGCCACAAAAAGCAGATGGTTTTTACAGAGACACTCCTGCTTTTCAAGCGAGGATTGTATCATGTTTTTACAGAGACATGGCTGCATTTCCTGCCGATATAGCACCACAAAGAGAGTATGTTTTTTTCCGAGACGTCATTAGCTATGTTTCCATCCAAAAGTGATTGGAATCATTGGGAAATGTGCATTAAAAGAAATACAAATCCTGTGTGTTTCCATTAAATGTACAGACTTTGGTGAAAACTACGAACTCACGCAAGTTTTCCGCAGAACCGGAAACAAAACAAGTCTCGCATTCTTCTTCTTCTACGTTTTCTGGCAGTTGACATCCAGCTTGTAAATGCATTACCGCCTTCCCGACCCGAGTGTGGATATCACCATGGAGAGAGGTGCGCTACGTCACACTTAATTCCAACATAACTGTTTCCATCCCCCATTTTGCCAATCAACATTTTTTTTAATCAACCAAAACCTGGCTAAAGCGAGTGTATTTTAGTTTGTGCGAATCAGGGGATTTTAATTTGAATTTTGGCGTTTCCATCATAATTTTCCGACGCGATGCTTCTAGATGTGCATCTAAACAGGCTGATGGAAACATGGCTAGTGTAACTCCTGCCAGGATAGAGCCATGACAAGCATTTTCTCTACCAAGACATTGCTAAGTTTCTTGCTGGGGTGGTGCCACAAAAAAGCAAATGTTTTTTACCAAGACATTGCTGCATTTCCTGCGAAATGGTGCTTCAAAAAGTGGTTGTGTTTGCTACGCAATAAAACACAAATATAAAATATTCATGGTTTGCAAAACGGCACAATGCCGACATTTTTCCTGGTGATTGTGTTGTAGAGTTTAACAGGCTGCAGGAAAACCAAACAGCGTCCAGTGTGAGCGAGAACTCTCTGAACCTCCTCCTCACCTGCAGCAGGAGTGAAGTTTCACTCTGTTCATCTGCAGCATGTCGAATCGTCGATGCATCACTCTGATTGTAGCGAACAAACCCTTGATGACTTCAGCGTATTATATACATCCCCTAATGTAGGATCAGCTTATATGCGAATCTGTTTTCAATCTATCCTTCCATTTTCTCCTCTCGTCCCCAGACTAAAGTACATTATGGTGCAGCTGATGATGAAGGGATGGTTCTGCTCATCAGGGAGAAGAGGAGAGGAAAATGAAGGAGGGATTGCGGAGGCTTTCCGCAGCACTACAAGAAGATCATTACAGTGCAGAGAGAGACTTGAGAAGGTGCTTTAGTCTGTGTGTGTGTGTGTGTGTGTGTGTGTGTGTGTGTGCGCGCGCGCGTGTGTTTGAACACACACGTCCCATTTTCATTCAACTGCGATGCAAATGGTTTAAAACACGTCGCCACCCTGCTGCAGTCTAATAACACAAATACTTTTAAATCTAACTTTGATTCAGAGTGTGTCAGTGATTGCATCGTGTGTGACGCGGCTCCCCTCACCTGTCTGACACCAGAAGAACAACAGAGTGATGAACATCTTCAGGAAGCTCAGTCTCTGACCCTCGTAGAAATCACAATGAACAACTGTAGTGAAGCTTAACATCTACTGGAGTCCCATTTTTAAAGGAAAATTCTTTAGTGCTCCAGCTGAAGACTGAAGACACTGATCAGGTGGTAAAAACATAAAATGATCCTCATTAAATAATAAAACCTTTGTGCATAAAAAGGCTGTAAAACATAAATATATATTTATAACCTGACTGCTTTCCATCACAGATGCCATATCATTAAACGCTGATGCTATAATACACACACACACACACACACACACACACACAGCGCATCATCACTTCTGGTGTTTTAGATGTGTTTAGTGATTTCTTTTAAAAGACAGGAGGAAATGAAAAAGATGGTTAACTGGGTGAAACCTCGAGTCCCTTCTTCAGCAGCCTGATGGTGTAAATGTGATCACAGGCTGGTACAGTAGCTTGTGATTTTTGATGCATATCACAGCTGTTTCCTGTTTTGAGCTGATGCCAAACAGTTATTGCAAAGGCGAAGATGCTCTCAGTGCACCGCCATGATATAGCATCATCTCTTCCTGATATACAACGATTGTTTCAGACTGTCTTTTACCTGCAGGCTTGCATGACTTTTATTTTGATAGTCTTGTTTTCTTACCCACTAAATTAACAATATTTGATTGTATCCTGTTTTTAATTTTAGTGTATCCAGTTTGTTTGTAGCTTTAAAGTTGCTACGCAGATAAAGATTTTTAAACCCAGTCGTGGGAGAAAATGTTGCATTTCATTTTTCTGCAAACCACTGATACTTTGACAACTGTACATCATTATGAGCGGATACGTTGAAACTTTACATTTCAAGTAGGGTTGAACGAGTGCACCCTTTTCTGTATCCATATCTATACTCAGAATGGACAGGATTTAAACTGGAAGTTGGTGGCACTAAAACAAGGAAGAAGTTGATATTTTAAACCTGAAGTTAGTGGTGTGGATCAGATGTTGGTCGCTAAAAAGCTGCTGGAATCAAAGAGATGACTCAATAAAACACAATCAGTTTTATTGTTTGGTCTGCAGGTAAACAGTTGGTTTAAAGCAACTAATCGGCAGAAACAGTATTATGTAGTTAGCTAAAAATAATGGAACAACTCGTAGCTAAAAGTAACTAACTAACAGCGGAAATAGTACTAGTTAGCCAAGATTAATGGATAATGGTTAAAAGTTAGCTAACAGTAACTGACGAGCAGTTATAGCATTAGTTAGCTAAAGGTAACTCAGCAGCTAAAACTCATGAATAAACAGTTGAAACATTTCGTCAGAAATAACCGACAAATGGCTGAAACAACATGAAATGGCTAAAAGTGATGGATCATCAGCTGAAACACAAGGCTGTTTACGCAATAACAACTTTTCTGAAATGCTTGTTATAAAGATCGAATATCATACTCTACGTTAAACGAAGATATCCGAACAGATTTTAACATTTTTGCGCGATTATTTGCAAAGACAAACTTCTTCCCTGCACCGCTGGCAGCCGTGTTTCTTGTTTACATTTACGCTGCCACAGTTTGTAAGGCATTGTGGACATTTTCTTCTCTGCATCTGAAAACACTTGGTGTGGAGGATGAGGGCCACCTGGAGGGCCCAATGACCCACGACCCCTTGACCCCCAAGAGAAACCGGACAACCTGCTGTAGCAGTGAGAGCAACTGTGAACTTTTTCCACGTACAGTACTCGTGTTTTAAACCTGCATAAATGCCATTAACAATAATAATAAGATAATGAAGGTGGGTCGTACAGACATAGCTCCCAGTATGAATATATGAACCTGAGTCTGATAATACTTGATAATATTTATAGAGCAGGTTATTTAGACACAGATTAAGTGATAATCTCAGACGCACAGAGGAGTCCAGTGATATCCAGCGTGTCCTCAGTGATGTCATGAGGGCAGCCATTTGTTGTATTTGGTGTAAAGTGTCTGCTGAGCAGAGAGAAGCAGATTCATTCAAGCTGTGGACAGTGAAAGTTTTGACATTTAAAGCCTTTAACTAATCAGCCCGTCTGCGTTTTATCCTTTTTTCTGACTTCACAGTGAGAGAGAAGATAATTTGAGCGCTCTGTCTGTTTGATGTACGGTAATCACATGTGATCTTTTCAACAGGGAGCCGGCCGTCTCGTTAATTTGACCGTCGGTGCGCGGCCGGATCCCCCCGTCCTCCCCCCAATCAGGCCGCTGCCTGAAGAGTAATTGCGGAGCCACCATGCTTCGATGCGCTCGACCTTTACGACCTTAAAAGCCATTTCCATTTTTCTGACCACAAAAAAAGAACATATCTTGTTAATTGCAAAAAGGCAAATATTCTTCCTCCTCTGCTCTCCCCTCTCCTTCCTCCCATTTGATTTCCCTTTGAAGGCAAAACGCTGAAAAGCATTTCCATTTTCATTCATCAACGCTTATCAGTCATCTGAAGGCCCCTTCAGCCACAATCAACATCACAGCTCCGACCGAGAGGGACGCAACAATGAGAAACTATCAACAATCGCACCAAGCAATTTGCTTTAATGTGGAGTGTGTTTTGTTGCGGCTAACTGCCATTTTTTTAATCCTCTGACACTCAGCGAGAGACAGAAGGAAGTGTCACAGCGCAGCGTTATGACAGAGTTAAACACACGGTGCAGAGACGGACGGGGACAAGACGCTCGGGTGGCTTCCACTCATCAGGCGGGACAGATGCCACCAGAGGACTGTTGGGCCAGGCATCAGCGTGATACACCCACAGCACTAAACACACTTAATGATACATTATTATATGAATTTTAAAGTGCTTATAAACAGTGTTTAAATCACTTAATCTTTGTCAGGTTCACTTCTTGTAGCGGGTTGTATTTGGACCCAAACGTCGCACACAGGAAACCAGGAGCAGACTGATGTGTAATGCCGACACTCAGCAGCTTCAGGGCAGGTTCAACACTCCAATAACGTCTCTCCACAAAGTCTCGGACAATCCGGCTGGTTCTGCCGGGAAGTAGGTGAGTGGGCGGAGACATTAGCCCAGACACACACACACAGTTCAGTTAAGTAACAGGCAACGAGACACAGTTGAGGTAGACAGAAGAACCAGAAGCAGGGTATATACACTGGCTGTGTGGAATCAGGAACAGGTGAACAGAGTTGCCGTGATAAGGTGGGCGTAGCTGATCAAGCGGTGATATTTGACTAATCCTGAATGAGAACGGGCTGGAAGATTATGTGTGTTTGGGGAAACAGAGTTGGATACAGGATGTAGCTACAACAATAACCCATGAAAAATACAAACAAGTTGTGTTTAATTTGACGTCCAGCTTTTTGCAGCTCTACATAACTTTAGCTACCGAAACGTGACCTTGAAGCTTCAGCTGTGAGCTTTTGGCTTTTTGGCCCGTCTGTTAGCAACATTTTCTCTCCATCTCTAAAACTCCTCGTCGATACTGACACGTGTTTTGTTTCATTTATTCCATTCAATGCTGGAATTGCAACTTTCTTTGTAGGATTCTGGAGACCTGTGACTGGCCAGAGTCTCCAGCTCGATTGTTGATTATCTGTTTTCTCTCAAGCTGCTTGAATTACAATATGCACAAAGTTTATTACGAGATTTTTGCACAAAATTAAACTGCCTATCCCGGCTTGAACGTTTAATGACACATAATGTTGAGGTGGGGCTGTGCTGTTATGTTTCTGATCATAGAAAAATGAAAAAGTTAAAAATCTTTCAACCTTTTAGAAGCAACTGAAAAACCATCAGTATTCCTTCCATGTTTTGTTTTTGTTTTCATCATGGCTGGTCACAACTTGTCTTTCTGCACCTCATCTGATGCTCTTAAAATTTTCACTCTGCGTTTCTGTGTCTAAGCTCAACTTTCCTCTGTGATGCTCCAGTTGGTGACATTTCTGTCACCAGTGCAATCTGCCTCAGCTTCTGCATTTGGTTCACTTAATTAGCTCTAAAAATTCTTGGCGGATGATCCCTGATGATCGTGATGACCAGCTGAACATTCCTAAAGCAGCAACATGAAGCCACACTTCATCATGTGCGTGCAACAAACACCCAAATCTCAGATTTTCCGATCACACTCTGCTCCCCAGCCTTTAGCTTCCAGTGACCTATGACCTTCCCTCTCGCACACTGAAGACTACAGTTTGTCTTGTTATCTATAATCTCACTTATCAGCGCTGTGGTGCGACACTTTAACAACAATCATTCGAAGCTTAATGAGAATATTTTCCATTTTCATGTTTGATTTGTTCTGATGTGAAACGAGACTTTTCATCACCAAACCAACGATGTCGGTTCAGCTCTAAAGGATGTTATCAAGGACAGTCTCTGCAATCAGGCACAAATTGATTTGCACTGTGTGTGTGTGAGAGAGATGCCCACAGGCCTTTGCATTCAGCAGAGGTGAACACCACATCAAGTCCGCTCCTCCGCCCTCCTCCTCATCATCCTCATCATCATCATCCTGCCATATTCTCTGCCTGTTTCACAAACTGACCTCTTTCTGATGAAGTAAACATTATCTAACGTTCTGTAATACACCCACAGTGTGTGTTTATCATCGCATCCAATCACTTTCTTCAGCTATCAATTGTACTTCATCTCCTCGGCCGTTAAAACTTTCCGTCTGTGTGCGCAGACTAAAGAAAACACAGGTCTGATTAAGGGCAAAAAATGAATCTATGGAAGATAAAAAAAAATGTTAATAATGCATTTCTGGTGATTGGGGGCGTAACACATCTCTGCTGTTTAAGAAAACCTTCGACTGCCTGCTTTGATTTTAGTGTTTAGCGTTTATGGATTATGTCTAATAATCGACAACCTGCCGAATGCAGGTTAATGTGAGGTGACGCTGTCGCTTCAATAATAACTTTTTAGGTATTTTTATAACTCCGACACGTTCCTCGTCTCATATTGTTTTATATTACTGAAACAATTCAGCAAATAGGAGAGCAGGAAGTAGGAAGTGATAAATGTTCTCCAGGAGGTTCAGAACGGCACAAATGTTCATACTGAAACAGAAACACACAACACATACGACATTATGGCTTCAACCAGTGGATCAGCCCAGTCACCAGAAAAAATAAGTTGAGTTAAGTTTATCATATCAAATATCATATCAATATTTCTAAAGTGAAGTAGTTCATGAGCTGATTTGAAAGAGAGTCTCTGAGCTAAAGTGACGCTCATGTTGCCAGAGCTCCAACGTCCGCTGTCGTGTTTCCCCAGCAGAGGGAGATCAAGATTTCAAAACAAAAAGACCGACAGAAAGGGAAGGGAAAGAAGGCAAACTGACTTTCTAAAACAAAAAAAATCAAAAGGTGCAGACATGAATCAAAAGAGGAAAAGCAGGGAACCCACAGAGACCACTTATACCCAGGGCCCAGAATTTGGTGCTGCACCCCTGGCTGTAAGTACAGCACTACAAACGCCTCCACAGACGCCATTTTGTTTATAACTGCAGTCATGAAAATGTGATCAGCTCGACACAGATTGACATTTGTGACCATCACTGGTACATGTGTGGAGAACAAACAGACTGTATAAAATAATGAACACTGACACTGTGATGTCACTTCCTGGTTTTTAGATTTGCTTTATAGCCTCAAGTTTGGCATTTTGGCCCTCGCTGTCTTGTTTTTTGTTGTTTTTTTTTAATCAAACTTTTGGGTCAAATCTGACCATCTTTTGGTTTTGAGGAACAGCTGTAAGGTTGTACGCATCATCTGAGCTGTCACCTAAATCCCACACATCCAAAACTTCAAAGTGAATCTAAAAACAAGAAGAGTAGAAGCTCGAGTCGAACACAAACTATGTGTGTGTTTAAGTACATGTACATTTAGATGCACTGTGTTATCCTGCTGGTCACTTTTGTTGCTGACATGTTCACTAATTCTGTGACCTCACTGAACAAAGGTGACTAATTGCACTAATGCACATATCAACACGAAACACCTTAAAGATCATGTGTAGGAAAATCACTGTCCTGTCTTTCTGTTGACAAACTAACCTTTGTTTGGGAGCTTTGATGCCGCCGTCCTCGTCTCACGGTGCAACCACTAAGTAAACTGCTCTGGTCATGTGACAATAGACACTAAACATGTGACACTGCATGTTTCATTGAGATGCTTTATTATGTCGATATTTGCTGGAAATGCATTGATCTGTCATTCAGTAACATTTTTAGAGCCTAATACTGAAAACTATTTTGCAGTCACTATTGTAAGAGCACATTGTGAGAATGTTCATCAGGGCCGTGTGTTGGTACCAACTGGGCCAAACTCAAGACAACCTGATGGACACAGATGGGTAGAAACTCTTAAGCCTACCAACATCAAGGCTACAAGCATCTCATGACTTGGACCTCCAGAGGGAGCAATTCTGACAAGGGATGATATTTGTTTTGTTTTTTTAACCGATACCAATAACCGATCATTACCTGCTTTTTATGGTGGATAACCGATAACCGAGAGTTTCACATTTTCGTATTTTTAAAAAGAAGTGAATAATCTGTAGTTTCTGTACACCTGAGGGCTGAGTTAATATTCCACAGTTCTGACCGAACCAAATCAAACTGACATCACTATTGGCAACACAACGAACATGAAGAACAGTTCTGACTCTTCATACCTGCCAGCATCAGGTCAACCTCAGCGCCGCGCCCACATATAACCCTCCACGATAGTGATGTGCAGGTCAGGTCAAGAAATTAAATATGTCGGATGTCGGAAGGGTTAGCAGTTATTAATAAGTTTAACAACAGAGTGGAGCCTTTTAAAAGCTCGGTGTTGGATGTTAGCCGCTGCTGCTAATTAGCTCGTGCTAACACTGTGGAGTCGGCCCTTCAGCGATGAGTCTAACCTGTTAAACAGCTGCAGGAAGTTTGTTGATCTGTTGGGCTGTTGGGACACTTGGCACAATCCTGTTGTCTTCCTCTGGAGCTGTGAAAGACGTCCACACTGCGACATGTTTTAGCCTCTGGACAGCGTGCGGCAGTTCTTCTTCTTCTCTGTGTTCATCAGTAACTCGCACACCAAGTTTAAAGATACATGTACGTCCACCCACTGTGTCAGTGTGTGGATGCTGCCCTTGTTAAGTCAGTGAAAGCAGTTATCACTTCATGTTCATCGGTGCTATTTATCGGCTATAATTTTAATTACTGGAATAATGTATAATTATAAAATTGTCCCATTATCAGCCAATAATTTATCGGTCTGATACATATCATGCATCCCTAGTTTGTTGTGCTTTTCTGTGATACAATTTGTTCTCTTGCAACTTTCACCCCAAAAAACGACAGTAAGATCCAAACAGGCAGTGAAGAAAACACAATGCATACGTTAAATTTTCCAATAAATTAAGTTTATTTGTCAACAGTTGGTTTTACATTGTAGTTAGCAGGAACCATGCAGTCAAGCTCTTTATGGCCAATACTAATAATAAAGATATTCCACATCACAGGTCACATACAGAGTTAAATAAACACAAACACCAAGCATTCCTCCCTCTGCATTGTACACCAAGGTTCCACACCTTTACATATATACACAAGCTCCACCTGAACCTTGCTTGAAACTCTTCGTTTCTCATTTTATTTTTTTGTTGTTGCATGTTTTCATCACTTTACTGGGAAAGCAGTGGCTTTAATTAACAAAACAAAAGGTAGAAGTAGTAACAGTAGAGCAAGGCACACAATTATATTTGAAAGATTTCAAACCCTATTTTGTCCTACACACACACACACCTGTCTCAACACCAATCCCCAAAATACCCCGGCGTCACTGCTAATCATCATTTCAGGAGTTGTCTAGAAAGTAAAAAAAAGAAAACAATACATGGTACAGTTGTGGTGTACATACAGTACGTACAGCAGTTTTAATAACAACACACGTCCCCATCAACAGTCATCAAACCTCAACGCCTACACAACAACACCGTTTCAGCTTTCGCCAACTTTGGTCGTGTTGCATAGATTAAATCCCGTCTCGTCTTTATTATTTCCCTTTTTTGGACTCGTGGTTCGACCCTCAGTTTGCAGACACTGAGAGGGGGAAGGTTTAGTTCAGGATGTACTCAGGTAGAGCTACGTTTGACCTGATGGGTGTGAATATCCATCGAATCAGAGCACAGTGACGTCTTCCACCATAGCAGCAGGTTTATCCTTTAATTCATCACCAAACCTCCGAGATTATCAGTTTTTAGGATCAATCAGGACTTTAGAACGATGTCCGGTCACATAACAGATCTGTGCATCCTTCAAAGAACGCAGCTGAATACTTGAAGGCTCAGGATGAACATGTCCTTCCCTAAATGAGATGGTCTACAGAGGATTAGCACTACTTCCTCCCTTGAGAGAAAACTAAGGGTTCAGTCATGTATCAACATGGAAGTTCATGACCAAGAGTGCTTGACCCTGTCCGCCCACAAATGAGATCTACAGAGAATTCACCACGTCAATGCTAACTGGGCTCACCAAGAATACTTGCAGAGGATATTTTCTTGTTCAGGAACTCAGAGGAAACTGCAGTGAACTTTAGTGGCCTCTGAACAGACTAGCACCAGGCTAGCAGGCTGAGCCGTACTTTCTTCAGATCAGTTGGTCTACGAGGGATTCACCACAGCATCATCACCACCTCCGGTAGTTATCATCCATTTACTAAGTCAGAACATCTAGAGTTTAGAGACAACTGATTCTCAATCAGCAGCAGGGAACAACCTGACCAGTTCTCAATTACTGAACCCGAGAGTTTAATCAACTCTGGAAATGAGTCAGACGTGCACGACTAAATCAAAGTTTACCAGTGTTAAGCCTTGTTTCCTCCAAGCAGTCCAGTTCAGTCCAGTTCAGTTCTGATGTAACCTCTGTTCATACTGTGGCAAGTTTTTTCATACATTAGCAACCTTTAACTATAAAATGAAAAGATGGTTCACTGTCTCTGAGCATTCCAGTTGTTTTACTGTCCTTCTTCAAAGACATACACTTTAAGTGTTTCAAACATGTATATTCATTTCAACCTGCATGTATTCTAATCCTTGTTTGGACAAAAAGAAAACGTGGCAGAGCGTCGTTCTGCTGAGCTGCGGCAGCACTACACCGCTGCTCCTGCCTGACAAACACTCAATGCATAAACACTCTATTTTTAAATATCCCATGGAGAGAGACTCTCACTGCAGCCTGTTCTATTTTGTTCTGAAAATGTGGGCGTGCAGCCTCGTTCTGTGGACGATAAACCAGGTGCAGACTTCCATCTGTGTCACCGCTGATGAGGAAATACAGCGAGTGCTGGACGGAGCAGTGAGTGACAACAACCCCGCCCACATTTAAGAGACTGTCTGAACACACCGAGGGTCTAGGTACCATGTCTGAAGGGTCACTGCTGGCTCCAAAGGTGCTGGACTGAAAGGGTTTGGAGGAGACAAGGCTTTAGACAGTTGGTCATGATTTTCCTTTTCGAGCCTCAATCCTCCGTATTGCTTTTCAGTCGTGATCATACAGTTCAGAAGTTTTATCTTCTATAAATACAGCAAAACACAACGTATTGGCGTCTTTGTATCGAGTAAGCTTCAATGAATCTGAGTCTTGGTTCTCTCAACACTGCATCTGTAAATCAGGATGAGATTTCTTCCTAACTAGTCACAGCAACTTCCTCCAACCCTTTAATATTTCTTAACGACAGCTTTAACACACTGTGTCCATGTGTTCGTTTGTTGTGTCTGCAGCGTGGTGCTGATACTACAGGGTGACGAGCTTCTACCACAGCTACAACTGTAAATAGATCTACTGAGTTTTGTCACAGCGACAGATTATGAATACTGACATCATCTACAGACACAGACCGAGTGTTATCTGTTAGGAAGTCACATGCTACTGGTGCTGCGGCGCCGCAGCGTACAGGTTTAACAGTGTGTATATTAGATATCAGAGTGTACACGACTGCAGCTTGAAAAACTGAGACACAGTAAGAAGTCATGCAGACTGGCTGAAGATGTGTTTGTGTCCAAGTGAAAAATACTGAG